>JAHHZJ010001904.1:0-30689 GCA_021437245.1 Aegilops speltoides
GATATGAAGTCTTCAACAAGTTCTATAGCTAAAAGATGGGCGAGAATCGCTCAACTAGTGAGCATGTGCTCAAATTATGCAGGTACTTCAATTGCTTGAATCAAGTGGGAGTTAATCTTCCAGATAAGATAGTGATTGACAGAATTCTCTAGTCACCATCACCAAGTTAGTAGAACTTCGTGATGAACTATAGTATGCAAGGGATGATGAAAATGATTCCCGAGTTCTTCGTGATATTGAAATCGACGAATGTAGAAATCAAGAAAGAGCATCAAGTGTTGATGATTGACAAGACCAGTAGTTTCAAGAAAAGGGCAAAGGGAAAGAAAGGGAACTTCAAGTGGAAAGACAAGCAAGTTGTCACTCCCATGAAGAAGCTCCAAGCTGGACCAAAGCACGAAGCCGAGTGCTTACATTGCAAAGGAAATGGTCCTTTGGGTAAATGCCCCAATATTTGGTGGATAAGAAGGATGGCAAAGTAAACAAAGGTATATTTGATATACATGTTATTGATGTGTACTTTACTAGTGTTTATAGCAACCCTCGGTATTTGGTACTGGTTCAGTTGCTAAGAGTAGTAACTTCGAAGCAGGGAGTTGCGAATAAATGAAACTAGTTAAGGGTGAAGTGACGATGGACATTGAAAGTAGTTTCAAGATTGATATGATCATCATCGCACACTCCTATACTTTCGGGATTAGTGTTGAACCTAAATAAATGTTATTTGGTGTTTTGCGTTGAGCATGAATATGATTTGATCATGTTTATTGCAATAACGGTTATTCATTTAAGTAAGAGAATAAACTGTTATTCATTTACATGAATAAAACCTTTTATGGTTACACACCCAATGAAAATGGTTCATTGGATCTCGATCGTAGTGATACACATATTCATAATATTGAAACCAAAAGATGCACAGTTAATAATGATAGTGCAACTTATTTGTGCCTTTGCCGTTTAGGTCATATTGGTGTAAAGCGCATGAATAAACTCCATCTTGATGGGATTTTGGAATCACTTGATTATGAATCACTTGATGCTTGCGAACCGTGCCTTTTGGGTAAGATGACTAAAACTCCGTTCTCGGAACAATGGAACAAGCTCTTGACTTATTGGAAATAATACATACCGATGTATGCGATCCAATGAGTGTTGATGCTAAATGGCAAATATCGTTATTTTCGACCTTCACGGGGATGATTTGAGCGGATATGGGTATATCTACGTGATGAAACATAAGTCTAAAATAGTTGAAATGTTCAAAGAATTTCAGAGTGAAGTGGAAAATCATCATAACAAGAAAATAAAGTTTCTGCAATCTGATCGTGGAGATGAATATTTGAGTTACAAGTTTGGTCTTCAATTAAAACAATGTGGAATAGTTTCACAGCTCACATACACAGAACACCACAATGTTATGGTGTGTCCAAACATAAATAACCGCACTTTATTGGATATAGTGCAATCTATGATGTTTCTTCTTGATTTACCAATATCATTTTGGGATCATGCATTAGAGAAACAGCTGCATTCACGTTAAATTGGGCACCATCTAAATCCGTTGAGGCGACACTATATGAGCTGTGGTTTAGCAAGAAACCCAAGTTATCGTTTCTTAAAGTTTGGAGTTGCGATGCTTATGTGAAAAGTTTCATCTGATAAGCTCAAACCCAAATTGGAGAAGTGCGTCTTCATAGAATACCCAAAGGAAATTGTTGGGTACACCTTCTATCACAGATCCGAAGGCAAGATATTAGTTGCTTAAAATGGATCCTTTCTAGAGAAGGAGTTTCTCTCGAAAGAAGTGAGTGGGAGGAAAGTAGAACTTGATGAAATGCTGTACCTTCTCCCTAATTGGAAAATAGTTCATCACTGAAATCAGTTCGAGTGATTCCTACACCAATTAGTGAGAAAGCTAATGATGATGATCATGAAACTTGGATCAAATTACTACGAGAATCTCGTAGGTCTTCCAGAGTGCGGTCCGCACGAGTGAATGCGGTAATCTGTTACGAAAGTCATGTTACTAGACCATGATGAACCTCGAACTATGAGAAGCGATGATGAGCCCAGATTCATGAAATGGCTTGAGGCCATGAAATCGAGATGAGATCCATGTATGAGAACAAAGTATGGACTTTGATGGAGTTGCCGATGATCGGCAATCCATATTGTATAAATGGATCTTCAAGAGGAAGACGGACCGTTGATAGTAGTGTTACTATCTACAAAGCTCGACTTGTTGCAAAAGGTTTTCGACAAAGTTCAAGATGTTGACTACAATGAGATTTTCTCAACTGTAGCGATGCTTAAGTCTGTCGAATCATGTTAGCAATTGCCACAATTTATGAAATTTGGCAAATGGATGTAAAAACTGCATTCTGAATGGTTTTACGGAGGAAGAGTTGTATATGATGCAACGAAGTTTTTTTCGATCCAAAGGGAGCTAACAAAGTGTGCAAGCTCCAGCGATCCATCTATGGACTGGTGCAAGCATCTCGGAGTTGGAATATCGCTTTGATGAGTTGATCAAAGCATATAGTTTTATCTGGACTTATGGTGAAGCCTGTATTTACTAGAAAGTGAGTGGGAGCACTCTGACATTCTGATAAGTATATGTGGTGACATATTGTAGATCGAAATAATGTAGAATTATACGCAAAGCATAAAGGAGTGTTTGAAAGAAGTTTTTCAAAGAAAGACCTCGGTGAAGCTGCTTACATATTGAGCATCAAGATCTATAGAGATAGATCAAGATGCTTCATAAGTTTTTTCAATGAGTACATACCTTGACAAGATTTTGAAGTAGTTCAAAATGGAGCGATCAAAGAAAGAGTTCTTGCTGTGTTACAAGGTGTGAAATTGAGTAAGACTCAAAACCCGACCACGGCAGAAGATAGAAAGAGAAAGAAAATCATTCCCTATGCCTTGGCCATAGGTTCTATAAAGTATGCCATGCTGTGTACCAGATCTATTGTATACCTGCACTTGAGTTTGGCAAGGAGTACAATAGTGATCTAGGAGTAGATCCTTTGGACAGCGGTCAAAATTATCCTTAGTGGAATAAGGATATGTTTCTCGATTATGGAAGTGACAAAAGGTTAGTCGTAAGTAGGGTTACGTCGATGCAAGTTTTGACACTGATCTGGATGACTCTAAGTCTCGATCTAGATACATATTGAAAGTGGGAGCAATTAGCTAGAGTAGCTTAAATGCGAGCATTGTAGACATAGAAAAATTGCAAAATACATAACGGATCTAAATGTGAAAGACCCGTTGACTAAGACTCTCTCACAAGCAAAACATGATCACACTTTAGTACTCTTTGGGTATTAATCACATAGCAATGTGAACTAGATTCTTGAATCTAGTAAACCCTTTGGGTGTTGGTCACATGGCGATGTGAACTATAGTGTTAATCACATGATGATGTGAACTATCGATGTTAATCACATGGTGATGTGATCTAGATTATTGACTCTAGTGCAAGTGGGAGACTGAAGGAAATATGCCTAGAGGCAATAATAAAGTTATTATTTATTTCCTTATATCATGATAAATGTTTATTATTCATGCTAGAATTGTATTAACAGGAAACATAATACATGTGTGAATATATAGACAAACAGTTGTCACTAGTATGCCTCTACTTGACTAGCTTGTTAATCAAAGATGGTTATGTTTCTAACCATGAACAAAGAGTTGTTATTTGATTAACGAGGTCACATCATTAGTTGAATGATCGATTGACATGACCCATTCCATTAGCTTAGCACCACGATCGTTTAGTATGTTGCTCTGCTTTTATCCATGACTTATACATGTTTCTATAACTATGAGATTATGCAACTCCGTTTACGGAGGAACACTTTAGGTACTACCAAGCGTCTGGCGTAAGCGGGTGATTATAAAGGAGTACTGGTGTCTCCAAAGGCAGATGTTGGGTTGGCGTATTTGAGATTAGGATTTGTCACTCCGATTGTCGGAGAGGTATCTCTGGGCCCTCTCGGTAATGCACATCACTTAAGCCTTGCAAGCATTACAACCAATAAGTTAGTTGTGAGATGATGTATTCGGAGCGAGTAAAGAGACTTGCGATAGCGAGATTGAACTAGGTATTGGATACTGGCGATCGAATCTCGGGCAAGTAACATACC
The DNA here is from genome assembly GCA_021437245.1 of Aegilops speltoides. Classification (NCBI taxonomy): domain Eukaryota; kingdom Viridiplantae; phylum Streptophyta; class Magnoliopsida; order Poales; family Poaceae; genus Aegilops; species Aegilops speltoides. The sequence goes on from JAHHZJ010001904.1 coordinate 4,161, forward strand.
GATGACAAAGGAACAACGTATGTTGTTATGCGGTCGACCGATAAAGATCTTCGTAGAATATCTAGGAGCCAATATGGGCATCAGGTCCGCTATTGGTTATTGACGGAGGCGTGTCTCGGCCATGTCTACATTGTTCTCGAACGTAGGGTCCATGCAGCAAGGTTTCGATGGCGGTTATATTATGAGTTTATGAGTTTTGATGTACGAAGGAGTTGAGTCCGGATGAGATCGGGGACATGGCGAGAGTCTCGAAATGGTCGAGGCGTAAAGATCGATATATTGGACAACTATATTCGGAGTTCGGAAGGTTCGAGTCATTGGGTATTTTTTGAATCTGGGAGTTTCTGAATTCGCCGGGAGTATATGGGCCTTATTGGGCCATGCACGGGAATAGAGGAAAGAGGCCAAAAGGAAGAAGGGGCAGCCCCTCTAATCCGAATTGGACGGGGTGCAGCCCCTTCCTTCCTCCTCTCCTCTTTCCTTCTCTCCTACTCCAACAAGGAAGGGAGTCCTACTCCGGTGGGAGGAGGACTCCTCTGGCGCCCTCTGGCCGGCGAACCCCTCCCCTGGCTCCTTTATATCACGGGGCGGGGGGGCACCTCTAGGCACAATACACAAGTTGATCTATGGATCGTTCCTTAGCTGTGTGCGGTGCCCCCTCCACCATATTCCACCTCGGTCATATAAATGCATAAAGCTTAGGCGAAGCCTCATGATAGAACATCAAGATCGTCACCCGCCCGTCGTCTTGTGAAACTCTTCCTCCCAGCTCTCTTTGGATTGGAGCCGAGGGCGTCATCGAGCTGTCGTGTGTCAAGAACTGGGCGCGAATGTGGCGCTAGGATCGGTTAGATCGCGAGGAGATCGTACGACTACTTCCTCTACGTTGTGATCGCTTCCGCTTCGGTCTACGAGGGTACGTAGACAACACTCTCCCCTCTCGTTGCTATGCATCACCATGATCTTGCGTGTGCGTAGGAAAATTTTGAAATTACTGCGTTACCCAACAAATGTATGCTTAAAGAATTTTTTAACCTACCCTACCGAGTCATACATATTAAGTCTCAAGCACTTTACAAGTAAAGATACTTGAAACTTGGGGGCTAATGTGTAACACAAATTCAAAGTCTCATGCTATCACTGGGTTAAATATATTCACTTTAAACTGGACAAACTAACAGTAAGTAGATTTCTAAGTCTACAGCATATTCATTCATAAGCCATAGACTTGGGGCCTGGTACAGTAAGTAAGATTCAGGAAAAAAGCATAAGTTATACCTCGGTTGTCTTTGTATTTGTTTCACCATGTCAATTTCTAGGTCCGACTATTATGCACTTGGTTTAGATAGACCGAGACTATATCACCAATGCTTAAGTAAGTATAGTCGATGATGTCTTGTTTGGCTTTTGACGTTGGGCAAATTCTTCTTTGGCGATGCATTGGGCAAAACGATGAGGCGGCCGGTTCAACAAATTGACTCTTGGATATTCAACTTGAGGTCGGTCGTCTTGGCGGGCTAGGAGCTTCGGGTTATCGAGTTATAAATAACATCTTGATGAGCGGGAAGTTGGCACGAATATCGAAGCTGGTTCGGCGGCGGTTGATGGGTGGAGCTGTCGAGGCGGACAAGTCAAGCTCGGTTCGATGACAACCGGCTCTTAGGGCGACTTATTTTTCCTTGCCCTCTTCTTGGGCTTCACTTGCAGGCTGTCAATAAAGGTACAAGGATGAGTACTAAAGCATAAGTACGGTAAAACTTAAAGCAAGAAAGATTACATTACCCGGGAGCCGTTTTGAAAGCCGACATGTTCGTTTGCATAGACTCATCGGAAGAAGGAGAGGTATCCTGATAATTGGAGTCAGATGAATTGAGAGGTTGGCGAATGAAACCCGCAAAAGGTAAAACAGAACGTAAATCGGAGATAACCTCGGTCCGACGCTTCCTAGTTACATCGGGTAAGCCGTAGGAAAGTTCTGCATCTTGATTTGCCCGACTCTGCCTCCGGTTCTCAAGCTGTTATTGCTTCAAAATAATTTGAGGATCTTGGTAAGCTAGAGGATGTGAAAATCTTACTTTCCGGGTCACCCTTCGGATTTTTTGCTTTGGCAAAGGCTCTGAGTCGGAGGAGATTATAGTTACCTCTTAAATCAATTGCTTGTTGTTCCTGTATCCTCTGAAAGGATAGAATGTCGATAAAGTAATGACAAATGAATTAAGAAAATCAAGGATTACCTCTTCATCATCAGAAGAAGAGTCATCAAATTTAAACATATCGAGGTATTGGGTTTCTTCTTCTTTGAGGTGCCCGTCTTGGCGGCCTTCCTTTCGGTTTTCTTGGCTGCCCTGGCTTGTTTGGCAGCCTCGTGGTCATATTTGACCTTCCAGAAATTATCACCGGCCTGTGGAAAAAGATAAGTAATCACAAGTACAAAGAAGGTATAACATGTTAAAGAGTATTTATTAAGATTGGTAACTCACTGCGAGGCGGGTTCTTCTTGCGAGAAGGAAGTAATAGCGGCATTGCTAATTCTGATGCCCTCCTTGGCATGATGACTCGGTGGTAGCATCTACCACATCATCTGGTAAGTCATCAGGACTATGACGCATTGGATCATCCTTCTGGCCTGTGTAAGTACACATTAATCCGGAGCGGCGGCTTAATGGTAGTATTCGCCAGGTGACCCAGACCCGGACCAGATCAATGCCGCTTAACCTGTTTCCTAAAAGAGCTTTGATCTTCTTGATGGTGGGATTGAGAGGCAGGCGCTCAACAGTAGTCAACTTATCCGCCAGCTCATGGTTGGACTCAAGGCGCAGGATGCGAAAACCGGGCAGAGGCTTCTCATCAGCCGGTGAAGTGTCTTGACAGTAGAACCACGTCTGGTTCCAATCTTTTGGGTGACTCGGCAGCTCAGCATAAGGAAAAAGGCAATCTCTCCGCCGCTGGATCGAGATGCTGCCAAGCTCAAGACTAGGCCCGTTAGCGCGTTCATTTGCGGTTCAAGTAAAAAGTTCTCTGAAAAAAGCAGACTTGGTTCCTCTCCTGGTACACCTCGCGAAGACTTGGAAATTGCAAAGGTTTGACACGGAATTGGGTCCAATGTCTTGAGGTCTAAGATCAAAGAAATTCAAAACTTCCTTTGAAGAATTTTGGTAGGGAGGGCAAATCCAGTTCATGTGATCTGTGAAAACTATCACCTCCTTCTTTGGGTTGAGGCCTTTCTTGAGGCAGGTCAGGGCACGATAAGACATGACCTCCTTTTTGGCAGATGGCGGACTTCACAAACTCAGCAGTTTACTCTTAGTGACTATGGATGGGACCCAATTGCAAATCACGGGGGCTTTGGCTGCCTTAGGTGCCATGGCAATAGTTGGCCTACGGCAAAATAAGAAGTTCCGGTTCAATTTTAACCCGGGAGAAATATCCAAATTATTTAAGGTAGCGGCTTACGAAGGGGCCTAATGATATAAGGGTGACTGTGCAACAATATTTAAGCCGCTACAAGCATCAAGAGCAGTTCAAAATTCTTAAGGTCATGAGAAGCAAGCAAGGCTCACAGACCAGTGTTATTTATTTAAGCCGGACACCTGGACAGCTGTGTTTAAGGGCATTTAACAGAAGAAGTTTTCCGGATGATAAAAACAGGTTTCACAATCTTCTGCTAATATTTGAGATCAGCGGTGCATTACGATAAGAAAATTTTCTAGACCTAAAAGCGGCGCAGAGCGTGTTCATAGGCTCGAATGAGGCCTTTATGCGAGAGAAAGGGATCTGTTTTCTATCAAAACAAGTCACGAAAACAGCTACATGACCATTTTATATCATTCTCGGATCAGAAGAGGCGTCTAAGAGGAAAACTAACAAGAGTTTGGCTCTAATGGTGAAGAACTCCGATGAACTCGAGGAAGCTCTAATGCGGATCTGAGCAAGGAAGGGAAGGAAACTTACAGATCTGGATGGACTGCGGAAGTGCGTCGCGTTTCTCTGGTCCAACCAGGTCGATGCAGCGGCCTGGGACGATGAAGACAGGAAGCTCGACGGCGGTGGCGGCGGAGCTCGAAGAGGAGGCAAGATGAATAAGACGACTGGAAGGAGGAGAATGGGAGACCTAGGTCGCACCTATTTATAAGGAGAGGATAACTGAGACGGCGCGGGAAACGAGGAAATAAGAATTATTATCCAGCGGCCCCGACGCCTTGATTTTTGGAACAATTAATCCGTTGAAAGATACGATGGAATAGAAAAAGGATTTAAGAAAAGAATAGCGTCACGGTAGCTTAACCCGGATCAAGAGATAGCGTCATGGCGGGTTAAAGAAATCTTTTGCAGTCGAAGACTAAGTATATATTAAGGTATTTTAAGATTGACATGAACAGGTTCAAATCAATCGGGGCCTAATGTTGGAGGTATAACTATTTGTGTAAGCCGCCCGGGAGGGCAGATTACATAAAGAAGACTCACAGAGAGAAGCCCAAGACCAAGCATGAAGATGGCGATTCAATAAAGGGCTTAAGGCCCACAGCGACTTAAGCCCGTTGTATTAAACCGCCACGATGGCATGACTTGTATCATAAGGTAGATTTAACTAGTCACCGGGCGGACCTTTGTTTATAAGCGGCGGGACTCAGTAAGCCTGAGGCGTCAACCCGTGTATATAAGGAGCGACTGCTTTGGCGGTGAGAACAAAAACAACTCATCGAGGCCGGGCATAGCGTATCTTGCTCCCTGGTCATTGAAACATCAATACCAAACCCAACTAGACGTAGGCCTTACCTTCACCGTAAGGGGCCGAACTAGTATAAACCCTCTTGTGTCCTTTGTCCCGATTTAACCTCTTCAAGCTTCCTAGTTGCGATGGCTCCACAACTAAGTCCTTTCGCGAGGACATCTCACGTGACAATTCCACGACAAAGAGTGTTGATGACCGACACGTAAGCCCACCTTGGGGTTCAACAACTATGGAAATTGCTTCGGGACCCCGAAACGGTGAGTAATAGTCCACGAAGCGGGTCAGAATTGGCCAAAACTATGAGTGTTGAGGACGGACACGTAAACGCACCCTAGGGATCGTCAATCGTGGAAATCGCTATGGGACCCCAAAACGGTGAGTAATAGTGCACGAATCAGACCAGAATTGGCCCAAATTGTGAGTGTTGATGACCGACACATAAACGCACCCCAGGGTTCAACAATCGTGGATAACACTTCGGGACCACAAAACTGAGAAATAGTACAAGAAACGGGCAAGAATCGGCCCAAACTGCGAGTCCTGACGACCAACCTGTAGGCACACCTTGGGGTTCGACAACCGCGGAAATCGCTTTGGGACCCCAAAACGGTGAGTAATAGTCCACGAAATGGGTCAGAATCGACAAAAACCGTGAGATTTGATGACCGACGTAAATGCGCACTCGAGGTTAAATCAATCGTGAAATTACTCCGGGACCCCAAAACAGTGAGTAATAGTCCAGGAAACGGGCCAGAATTGGCCAAAACTGCGAGTGTTGATGGCAGACACGTAAGCGCACCTTGGGGTTTAACCACTATGGAAATCACTTCGGGACCCCAAATCGGTGAGTAAAAGTCCACGAAGCGGGTCAGAATTGGCCAAAACTGTGAGTGTTGATGACGGACACGTAAACGCACCCTAGGGATCGTCAATCGTGGAAATTGCTCTGGGACCCCAAAATGGTGAGTAATAGTCCATGAGATAGACCAGAATTGGCCCACATTGTGAGTGTTGATGACCGACACGTAAACGCAATCCGGGGTTCGTCAATTGTGGAAATCACTTTAGGACCACAAAACTGAGTAATAGTCCAAGAAACAGGCGAGAATCGGCCCAAACTGCGAGTCTTGACGACCAACACGTAGGCACACCTTGGGGTTCGACAACAATGGAAATCGCTTTGGGACTCCAAAATAGTGAGTAATAGTCCACGAAATGGGTCAGAATCGACAAGAACCGCGAGTGTCAATCGTGGAAATCACTCCGGGACTCCAAAACAGTGAGTAATAGTCCATGAAACGGGCCAGAATCGGCCAAAACTGAGAGTGTTGATGACGTACACGTAAGCGCACCTTCGGGTTTAACAACTATGGAAATGACTTTGGGAGCCCAAAACGGTGAGTAATAGTCCATGAAGCGGGTCTGAATTGGCCAGAACTGTGAGTGTTGATGACGGACACGTAAAGGCACCCTAGGGATCGTCAATCGTGGAAATTGCTCTGGGACCCCAAAATTGTGAGTAATAGTCCACGAAACAGACCATAATTGGCGTGAGCCTTGATGACTGATACGTAAACGCACCCCGGGGTTCATCAATCGCCGAAGTCACTTATGGACCACAAAACTGAGTAATAGTCCAAGAAACGGGCCAGAATCGGCCCAAACTGTGAGTCTTGACGACCAACACGTAAGCACAGCTTGGGGTTAGACAACCATGGAGATTGCTTTGGGACCCCAAAACGGTGAGTAATAGTCCACGAAACGGGTCAGAATCGACAAAAACCGCGAGTGTTGATGACCGACATGTAAACGCACCCCCGGGTTCGTCAACATGTGGAAATCACTCGAGGACGCCAAAAACAGTGAGTAATAGTCCAAGAAGCGGGCCAGAATCGGCCAAAACTAAGATTGTTGATGACCGACACATAAGCGCACCTTGGGGTTCAACAACTATGGAAATCGCTTCGGGACCCCAAAATAGCGAGTAATAGTCCACGAAGCGGGTCAGAATTGGCCAAAATTGTGAGTGTTGACGATGGACACGTAAACGCACACATGGGATCGTCAATCGTGAAAATTGTTCTAGGACCCAAAAACGGTGAGTAATAGTCCACGAAACAGACCAGAATTGGCCCAAATTGTGAGTGTTGATGACCGACACGTAAACGCACCCCGGGGTTCGTCAATTGTGGAAATCACTTCGGGACCACAAAACTGAGTAATAGTCCATAGAAACGGGCCAGAATCGGCCCAAACTGCGAGTCTTGAAGACCAACACATAAGCACACCTTGGGGCTAGACAACCTTGGAAATTGCTTTGGGACCCCAAAACAGTGAGTAGTAGTCCATGAAACGAGTCAGAATCGACAAAAACTGTGAGTGTTGATGACTGACACGTAAACGTACCCCCGGATTCGTCAATCGTGGAAATCACTCCACGACGCGAAAAACTATGAGTAATAGTCCATGAAGTGGGCCAGAATCGGCCAAAACTGAGACTGTTGATGACCGACACATAAGCGCACCTTGGGGTTCAACAACTATGGAAATCGCTTCGGGACCCCAAACTGCTGAGTAATAGTCCACGAAGCGGGTCAGAATTGGCCAAAATTGTGAGTGTTGACGACAGACACGTAAACGCACCCTTGGGATCGTCAATCGTGGAAATCATACTAGCACCCAAAAACGATGACTAATAGTCCACGAAGCAGACTAGAATTGGCCCATATTGTGAGTGTTGATGACCGACACGTAAACGCACCCCGGGGTTCGTCAATTGTGGAAATCACTTCGGAACGACAAAACCGAGTAATAGTCCAAGAAACGGGCGTGAATCGGCCCAAACTGCGAGTCTTGACGACCAACACGTAGGCAAACCTTGGGGTTCGACAACAATGGAAATTGCTTTGGGACCCCAAAACGGTGAGTAATAGTCCACGAAACGGGTCAGAATCGACAAAAACCGCGAGTGTTGATGACCAACACGTAAACGCACTCCAGGGTTCGTCAATCGTGGAAATCACTCTGGGACCCCAAAACAGTGAGTAATAGTCCACGAAACGGGCCAGAATCGGCCAAAACTGCGAGGCTTGACGACCAACACGTAGGCAAACCTTGGGGTTCGACAACAATTGAAATCGCTTTGGGACCTGAGGGAGTCCTGGACTAGGGGGTGTCCGGACAGCCGGACTATCATTATCCGCCGGACTCCAAGACTACGAAGATACAAGATTGAAGACTCCGGCTCGTGTCCGGATGGTACTTTCCTTGGCGTGGAAGGCAAGCAGCATCTGGATATGTAGATCTCCTACCATTGTAACCGACTCTGTGTAACCTAGCCTCCTCCGGTGTCTATATAAACCGGAGGGCTTTAGTCAAATGGGACAACATACATTCGACAATCATACCATAGGCTAGCTTCTAGGGTTTAGCCTCCTTGATCTCGTGGTAGATCCACTCTTGTACTACCCATATCATCAATATTAATCAAGCGGGGCGTGGGGTTTTACCTCCATCAAGAGGGCGAACACAGGTAAAACATCGTGTCCCTCGTCTCTGTTACCATCCGCCTAGGCGCTGATTCGGGACCCCCTACCGAGATCCGCGGTTTGACACCGACATTGGTGCTTTCATTGAGAGTTCCTGCGTATGCGTCACCGATGAAGCGATGGCATCTTCAACCAACAACGCTGTCGGTGAACTTTTCTCCCGGACAGATCTTAATATTCGGCCGCCAAGCTGCGGGCAATTCGGTTAGCCATCTGGAGCAGATCGAAAGCTCGCCCGGCCGTCGAGTCAGATTTGGAAAACAAACTTCACGGCCGGCGTCCGCGGGACTTGATCTTGACGGACTCGAGCCACGATAGCGTGCCGCCTTTGTGGCAGCGGGCATGATTTAGCTCTGCCGCGAGCAGTGCCTTGGTAGCGCCTGCAGGTCGCTCCGGCCATTAGCTTCGGAGCGATCGCCGGATCGAGTGCGGTGGATAGAGCGCCGCCACAGGGGCTTCAACATCCGCAGCGATGGGCGAACACCAATCTTGTCCCCATGAAACTTCGTGATTCCGGCGCGGACTCCTTGCGGACTCGAACCTTCCTCGCCCTACCAATCGATCCGGATTGGCGCCGATTATAAATTCCTTGCGCGAACATCTTCAATGCTTCGCCTTTGGCGATATCTTGAATTCACTAAAGCATCTCTCGTTATCGGGAGAGTCCTAGCGGATTATGGCGGGATGGTTGGGATCACGGATGGCGAAGAAATTGAGCCCACCACCACCCACTTTGTAGCCCTTTATCAGCGCTTCGACTAACAGACATGCTGAACTACGACTCCGAAGACATCGGCGCTATGGGCGGCGATGCGAGGCGAAGCAGAGAACCAGCGCCCACAGAACCTTTGGAAAACCACCTCGTCATATAGCGTATACATAGTGGATACCCCAAAAGATGGGGGCGGCGAAGAAAGCAATGAGGCAGATCCTTAAAGAAACAGCCCAAGCGCCCGGCGTCGTGGCGCCGCTCTAAATCTCGCCACAAAGCAGAATGGAGATTCCGGCACGAGAGATAATAATACTCAGAGAGTGCGAAGACAATCCCCTCCAGCAAGACACAGCGCGGGGAGGATGCGAAGCAAGCCCTCATGAGGCGGCGGCGAAGAGGTTGAGGATCATAACTATATGCCTCCCTCCGAAGGCGAAGCAAGCCTCAGCGATGGCGAATTAAATCGTGCCGAGGATCCGTCGAACAAGAGCGCTTCAAGCGCGGGCTTATCGCCTGACAAACAACCTAAAGAAAAAGCAGCAGCTTCAAGCTGATCGGGACCTGCTGGCGATCGTTGGACCGAGGTCCTCGCGGCGAAAAGTATAAACTTCGAGCGTCCCTCAAAAGTTACCCAAGGCGCAACCTGCTCTCCCGATTAGAGGAGGAAGCATCGTACCTCTATCACCAGTATGCGATATGGTGACCGACCACCCGTGGTCGCGTGAAGAGGCATCAGCCCCAGCCAAGACCATACCCGGCATCGCTCCAAAAGTCACGAAGCCAAGAGGGCAGCGCGGACTTGCGAGACATATTGGAGGACAAAGCAGGTAAGCCAGATCCATCTATGGATCACGTGGGCGCCCTACAACCCAGCGAATACCGTCGTGCGGATACAATAACCCGCCGGGCGAACACAGCAGACAGCGCTCTCTCGAGCTGCGTCGCGATATCGCTCATCTGAGGGCGCGCACACCGCTATGCTTCACCGACGAAGTAATGGACCATCGGATCCCGAAGGGTTTAAACCCGTAAACGCCGAATCTTACGATGGCTGTGAGACCCAGTGCGGATCGAAGACTATCTTCTCCACATCCACATGGCCCGGCGGCAATCTCCACGCCATCAAGTACCTCCACTCAAGCTTAAAGGACCAGCTCGACATTGGCTTAACAGCCTGCCCTTGAAGTCAATTGGGTGTTGGGAAGACACAGAGCCGCATTACTTGATAACTTCAAGGCACATCGTCGACCACGAACGCCGATGACCTAAGCCACATCATTCAGCAGCAGACGAATCGGCGGACAATTATGGACACGGTTCTTGCGAAGAAAAATCAAATAAATCGATTGTCTAGGACGCGAAGGCCCTTGCAGCCTTCAAACATAACATCCGGGACGAATGGCTAGCCCGGCACAGGGCAGGAAAAGCCGAAATCCATGGCAGCCCTCACATCGTTAATGACCCGCCTTTGTGCGGGAGAGGATAGCTGGCTAGCCCGCAGCAACAATCTCCATAAAAATTCTGGTAGTCCGGATACTAAGGATAACAACGGAAGGTCACGTCGAAACAAAAACAAGCGCCGAATTAGCGGCGGGATCGGCGATCAATGCGATTCGAGGCTCTAAACCGGTCGTGGAAGAAGCCATTTAAAGAACCACTCGGGTCCGTCCAATCTGGACCGAATACTCGACCGCTTATGCGGATACATGGCACCTCTGAAAAGCCAGCTAACCACACCAATAGAGATTGCTGGGTGTTCAAGAAGGCCGACAAGTTAATTGCGAAAACAATGACAAGTGGCTAAATAGCGGCGGCGAGGAAAGACCGGCCGCCGAACAACGAGAGGGCGAAGGGTTTTCCCCACAAATGCAGACGGTGAATATGATATCGCGACCCACATACCCAAGAGGAGAGGAAAGCAGCACTAAGGGGCGTCTATGCGATGGAGCGGTCGCCCCAAAGTTCAACCCATGGTCCTCTTGTCCGATCACTTTCGATCGAAGAGACCATCCGACCAGCATCGCCATGGCGGATTCGCGCATTGGTCTTAGACCCAATCGTCGATGGGTTCCACCTCACGAGAGTCTGATGGGCGGCGGCGAGCTGAACACTGCTTTATCGGGATCGGTCGCCAAAATGGGCATAGACCCATCAAGGATTAAACCTACAAAGACAACCTTTAAAGGTGTCATACCAGGAGTGGAAGCCAACTGCATAGGCTCGATCCTGCTGGAAGTGGTCTTGGATCCCGGATAATTTCGGGCGAAGAGTTAATCTTTGACATAGTCCCGTTTAGCGGCTATCACGCTCTGCTTTCGGACGAACGCGTTGCCAAATTCAGCGCGGTGCGCACTATGCATACCTAAAGCTCAAGATGCGAGGCCCTCGTGGAGTCATCACGGTCAATGGGAATCTGGGCGCTCCTCGAGCGGAGGAACATACAACAGCTCTCGTGGCGGAAATCTGAGCAGCCTTCTAAGGCAATTCTCGAGTCCGGCCGTTAAGCGGCGGATATAGCAGCGGCGCCGGAGCAATACCAGCCAAGACCACTGGCGCGATCGAGCCGCAGCGAGTAATCACGGCCCTAACCCTACGCCGCGTATGATCGCAAGAATAACACTCGCGTACATCATTAAGCTTTGGAGATACCATGGGCACAGGGGAGGGCACGATCTGCGGACCAGTGCGGTTCGACCACCTGGGGCTCACAAATGTGACTCTTTTTCTTTTTTGTACACGGGACTCTGTTGGCGGAAGCCACGTCGGCGGTGAACTGCCGAACTCATGATCTGTGATCGGGGACTAAAGAAGGCCGCGAACACTCAGTGTGGTCTCAATTAAGAGCATTAAATTCGATTATATACACCAAATCCAGCTCATCCGGAGAGGACATGTTTATTTAGTCCAAATCCCTTGCTTACCGCACTATTTGTATCAGTCCGCTCTACTAGCAGACTTTTATTTCATTAATAATGCAACACCTTTATGATCGCAATTGCATTACATTATATATATATACTCATTATATGACATCTGGCACCCGTATATTTTGGTACGGCATAATACACCGGGGGCTTATGTTCCCCACTCTATGGTGTGATAAAGTCCGAACACTTTCACAAGTCGGCACCCGAACTTATAGCATTATATGAATCGGCTCGAATCATGTCTTGGGTCAATAGTTGGGTTTGCGGCTCCCACGTTTTGGTGCCTTACGTTCCGTTACGTCGGCTAAGGTGGCCTTGGGAGAACCACTGCGATTGCGCCCGGTTGAGCAGACTAGCGCCTCGATGGAAAGCTAAAACGGTGGCATGATAAGGAGAGAATGGTCGCTGTTCGAGAGGTTTTTGGGTCATAAAGACTCACGCCGCTTGACGAGTTAGGATAATGTCCGATGAAGGCGTGGATAGCGCCCGGATTCGATCTTGAATACCGGGGCTTCGCGAAATTAAAATTATAGAATTCTATGGCTAAGTGAGAGTGTTCAAGCATTATAAGTCCGGTTGCCTTGTTCGTTGTGTTGGCGCCTCCTAGATGGACCCAAAAATGGGAACAAGAGTGCTCAAGTTTATCGAACACCCGACACTTGTGGCTTGGGGGTGAAACCAACGACTTGCCATCTCGAGATTTTACAAGCGGCCGCCTGAAGGTAATATTTTAAATTAAACAAGCGTTGCTCATGGCGCATATGAGCGAAGTTTTCAGCGCTGAGGGATAAATAAACAATGAGTTCATTGAAAGATTACATTTCGGGAGCACTCATCTGCAATATCGCGAGCTCCTTGAGGACAATTTTATAATACTTCTCCGCGTGCGATACTCCTTGCCCGTGGTGGGGGTCGTGAAGCTTCTCGCATCAATTTGCCCCATTGCACCTTTATGCGGGCAAGAGCCCGAGCGCCTTCGATACTGGCGGGCGCTTGACTACATCTAGCACTGGGGCATGCATCCACCAGCCACTGCCGAGGCCAAAGTAGCTACTGGGCATGGCTGTCAGACCCAACCGGACTATGAGGCCCTTCATGGCCTCCTCGGCTACCTGTGGAGTTCGACCAGCTGCTTGATTTGGTCGCTTGGGAGCGCGGATGGCGGCCTCGATATCTTGAGACGAAGACCTTCTCCGTCGAGCTCCCTCCTCGCCATGATAGAATCGGCAGCATTAGGCGCCTCTGTGGCAGATCTGCAAACACCCCTAGAGAGCTCCGAATGCGGGTAAGTGTCAGGTAGTTCACATTAACATGCCTGCTTTGCATGAAAAACACCTTACCTGCCGCTATCTTCTTTATGTCCTCAACCTCCTGAAGGGCCTTACGGGCCTCGGCCTTGGCAGACTTGGCACTTTCGAGAGGCGAGGCAAGCTCGGACTCTCGAGTCTTGGAGTCACGCTCCAAACTCTCATGTTTTTCCATGAGAGCACAGGCTCTTGCGAACTTCCGCCACCGTGCCTCTTGCTTTTCTCGCTCGGCTGTTCCAGCCAAGACTTGTGTTGACGCGGACTAACATCCTTCAGGGCTGCCACCTCGTTAGTGGCCCTGCGATGCCTGAATTATCCTTGTTAATTTTATTGCAACTAAAATCCTTTTACATGTAAAGTACTTATTCAAGGTGGTGTTATTCACCTTCTTTTCCTCGAGCTGCCTCTTGGCATGGAATTGGGCACCATCTAAATCTGCTGAGACGACACTATATGAACTGTGGTTTAGCAAGAAACCCAAGTTGTCGCTTTTAAAGTTTGGAGTCGATGCTTATGTGAAAAGTTTCATCCCGATAAGCTCAAACCCAAATTGAGAAGTGCGCCTTCATAGAATACCCAAAGGAAATTGTTGGGTACACCTTCTATCACAGATCCCAAGGCAAGATATTCGTCAAGAAATGGATCCTTTCTAGAGAAGGAGTTTCTCTGAAAGAAGTGAGTGGGAGGAAAGTAGAACTTGATGAGGTATTCCAGATTTTCCCTAATTGGAAAATAGTTCATCATCAAATCAGTTCCAGTGATTCCTACACCAATTAGTGAGAAAGCTAATGATGATGATCATGAAACTTCGATCAAATTACTACGTAATCTCGTAGGTCTTCCGAGTAAGGTCCGCACTGAGTGGTACGGTAATCCTGTTCTCAAAGTCATGTTACTAGACCATGATGAACCTACGAACTATGAGGAAGCGATGATGAGCCCAGATTCCGCGAAATGGCTTGAGGCCATGAAATCGAGATGAGATCCATGTATGAGAACAAAGTATGGACTTTGATGGAGTTGCTCGATGATCGGCAATCCATATTGTATAAATGGATCTTCAAGAGGAAGACGGACGCTGATAGTAGTGTTACTATCTACAAAGCTCGACTTGTTGCAAAAAGGTTTTACAAAGTTCAAGATGTTGACTACAATGAGATTTTCTCAACTGTAGCGATGCTTAAGTCTGTCCGAATCATGTTAGCAATTGCCACAATTTATGAAATTTGGCAAATGGATGTAAAAACTGCATTCCTGAATGGTTTTCTGGAGGAAGAGTTGTATATGATGCAACCAGAAGTTTTTTTTCGATCCAAAGGGAGCTAACAAAGTGTAAGCTCCAAATGATCCATCTATGGACTGGTGCAAGCATCTCGAGTTGAATATACGCTTGATGAGTTGATCAAAGCATATAGTTTTGTACAGACTTATGGTGAAGCCTGTATTTACTAGAAAGGAGTGGGAGCACTACAGATTTCGATAAGTATATGTGACCCATATATAGATCGAAATAATGTAGAATTATTCTCGCAAAGCATAAAGGAGTGTTTGAAAGAAGTTTTTCAAAGAAAGACTCTGAAGTCAAGATATATTGAGCATCAAGATCTATAGAGATAGATCAAGATGCTTCATAAGTTTTTTCAATGAGTACATACTTGACAAGATTTTGAAGTAGTTCAAAATGGAACACAAAGAAAGAGTTCTTGCCTGTTAAGGTGTGAAATTGAGTAAGACTCAAACCCGACCACGGTATAGAAAGAGAAAGAAAATCATTCCCTATGCCTTGGCCATAGGTTCTATAAAGTATGCCATGCTGTACCAGATCTATTGTATACCCCGACCGAGTTTGGCAAGGAGTACAATAGTGATCTAGGAGTAGATCATCGACAGCGGTCAAAATTATCCTTAGTGGAATAAGGATATGTTTCTCGATTATGGAAGTGACAAAGGTTGGTCGAAAGGGTTACGCCGATGCAAGTTTTGACAATCGATCTGGATGACTCTAAGTCTCGATCTAGATACATATTGAAAGTGGAGCAATTAGCTAGAGTAGCCATGCAGAGCATTGTAGACATAGAAAAATTGCAAAATACATAACGGATCTAAATGTGAAAGACCCGCTGACTAAGACTCTCTCACAAGCAAAACATGATCACACTTTAGTACTTTTGTATTAATCACATAGCAATGTGAACTAGATTATCGAATCTAGTAAACCCTTTGGGTGTTGGTCACATGGCGATGTGAACTATGGGTGTTAATCACATGATGATGTGAACTATCGATGTTAATCACATGGTGATGTGATCTAGATTATTGACTCTAGTGCAAGTGGGAGACAAGGAAATATGCCCTAGAGGCAATAATAAAGTTATTATTTATTTCTTATATCATGATAAATGTTTATTATTCATGCTAGAATTGTATTAACCGAAACATAATACATGTGTGAATATATAGACAAAAGATTGTCACTAGTATGCCTCTACTTGACTAGCTTGTTAATCAAAGATGGTTATGTTTCCTAACCATGAACAAAGAGTTGTTATTTGATTAACGAGGTCACATCATTAGTTGAATGATCTGATTGACATGACCCATTCCATTAGCTTAGCACACGCATCGCTTAGTATGTTGCTACTGCTTTTATCCATGACTTATACATGTTTCTATAACTATGAGATTATGCAACTCCCGCTTACCGGAGGAACACTTTGGGTACTACCAAACGTCACAACGTAATCGGGTGATTAAAGGAGTACTACAGTGTCTCCAAAGGCGTATGTTGGGTTGGCGATTTCGAGATTAGGATTTGTCACCCATTGCTCTGAGAGGTATCTCGGCCCTCTCGTAATGCACATCACTTAAGCCTTGCAAGCATTACAACCAATAAGTTAGTTGTGAGATGATGTATTACGGAACGAGTAAAGAGACTTGCCGTAACGAGATTGAACTAGGTATTGATACCCACGATCGAATCTCGCAAGTAACATACCGATGACAAAGGGAACAACGATGTTGTTATGCGCCCTGACCGATAAAGATCTTCGAGAATATCTAGGAGCCAATATGGGCATCCAGGTCCCGCTTATTGGTTATTGACGGAGACGTCTCGCCATGTCTACATTGTTCTCGAACCAGGGTCCGCACGCTTAAGGTTTCATGATGCTTATATTATGAGTTTATGAGTTTTGATGTACCAAGGAGTTCGAGTCCCGGATGAGATCGACATGACGAGGAGTCTCGAAATGGTCGAGACGAAAGATCGATATATTGGACAACTATATTCGAGTTCGGAAAGGTTCCGAGTCATTCGGTATTTTTCGAGTACCGAGAGTTACGGAATTCGCCGGGAGTATATGGGCCTTATTGGGCCATACGGGAATAGAGGAAAGAGGCCAAAGGAAGAAGGGGCGAGCCCCCCTCTAGTCCGAATTGACAGGGGTGCAGCCCCTTCCTTCCTCCTCCCCTCTTCCTTCTCTCCTACTCCAACAAGGAAGGGGGAGTCCTACTCCTGGGAGGAGGATTCCTCCGGCGCGCCTCCCCGGCCGGCCAACCCCTCCCTCGCTCCTTTATATACGGGGCAGGGGGCACCCCTAGGCACAACACAAGTTGATCTATGGATCGCCTTAGCTGTGCGGTGCCCCTCCACCATATTCCACTCGTCATATCGTCAGAAGCTTAGGCGAAGCCCCCGCTACGTAGAACATCAAGATCGCCACCACGCCGTCAGGCCGACGAAACTCTTCCTCCCCGCTTCTACCGGATTGGAGCCCGAGGAGCCATCGAGCTGTACGTGTGTCAAGAACTCGGGGCGCCGGAGTAACGCGCTTAGGATCGGTTAGATCGCGAGGAGATCGTACTACTTCTCTACGCCAGATCGCTCGCTTCGGCCCACGAGTGTCGACAACACTCTCCCTCTGCTATGCATCACCATGATCTTATGCGTAAAGAGAAAATTTTGAAATTATCACTACCAACAAATGTATGCTTAAAGAATTTTTAACCTACCCTACCGAACATATATTAAGTCTCAAGCACTTTACAAGTAAAGATACTTGAAACTGGGGGCTAATGTGTAACACAAATTCAAAGTCTCATGCTATCAAGGTTAAATATATTCACTTTAAACTGGACAAACTAACAAGAGTAGATTTCTAAGTCTACAGATATTCATTCATAAGCCATAGACTTGGGGCCCGTACAAGAAGTAAGATTCAGAAAAAGCATAAGTTATACCTCGACGAAAGTCAGATTTGTTTCACCATGTCAATTTCTAGGTCACACTATTATGCACTTGGTTTAGATAGACCGAGACTATATCACCAATGCTTAAGTAAGTATAGTCAGTGATGTCTTGTTTGGCTTTTCGACGTTGGGCAAATTCTTCTTGGCGCGGCATTGGGCAAGAATAAGAGGTCGCCCGGTTCAACAAACACTTCGATATTCAACTTCGGGTCACTGCCTTGGCCGGGCTAGGAGCTCCGGTTATCGTGAGTTGTAAATAACATCTTCAAGAGCGGGTCGGTTGGCACCGAATATCGGTCTGGTTCAGCGGCGTTGATGGGTGGAGCTGTCGAGCGATGTCAAGTCTGCCCGGCGACAACCGCTCTGGGACGGCTTATTTTTCTTGCCCTCTTGCCGGGCTTCACTTGCAGTGCTGTCAATAAAGGTACAAGGATGAGTACTAAAGCATAAGTACGGTAAAACTTAAAGCAAGAAAGATTACATTACCCGGAGCCGCTTTGAAAGCCATGTTCGCTTGCAGACTCATCGGAAGAAGGAGAGGTATCCTGATAATTGAGTCGATGAATTGAGAGGTTGGCGAATGAAACCCGCAAAAGGTAAAACAGAACGTAAATCGAGATAACCTCGGTCCGACGCTTCCTAGTTACATCGGGTGCCAGAGAAAGTTCTCAGATCTTGATTTGCCCGACTTCCGCTCTCAAGCTGTTATTGCTTCAAAATAATTTGAGGATCTTGGTAAGCTAGAGGATGTGAAAATCTTACTTTCCGGTCACCTTCGGATTTTTTGCTTTGGCAAAGGCTCGAAGGGAGGAGATTATAGTTACCTCTTCGCACAATTGCTGACTGTTCTCGATCCTCCCCGAAGGATAGAATGTCAAGAAAGTAATGACAAATGAATTAAGAAAATCAAAGGATTACCTCTTCATCATCCAAGAAGAGTCATCAAATTTAAACATATCGTAGGCGCTGGGTTTCTTCTTCTTTGAGGTGCCCGCCTTGGCGGCCTTCCTTTCGTTTTCTTGGCTGCCTGGCTTGTTTGGCAGCCTCGTGGTCATATTTGACCTTCCGTAAATTATCACCGCCTGTGGAAAAGATAAGTAATCACAAGTACAAAGAAGGTATAACATGTTAAAGAGTATTTATTAAGATTGGTAACTCAACGCAGGGCGGTTCTTCTTGCGTAGGGAAGTGCCAACGGCATTGCTAGTTACGGTTCTCCTTCAGCAGCGACTCTGGTAGCATCTACCACATCATCCGTAAGTCATCGTGACTATGACGCATTGGATCATCCTTCGCCTGTAGGCACACATTAACGGAGCGGCGGCTTAATGGTAGTATTCGCCAGTGACCAGACCCGACCGCATCAATGCCGCTTAACCTGCTTCCTAAAAGAGCTGATCTTCTTGATGGTGGGATTGAGAGGCAGCGCCAACAAGAGTCAACTTATCCGCCACCATGGTTGGACTCTGGCGCAGATGCTAAACCGGCGTAGGCTTTCATCACCAAGTGAAGTGTCTTGACAAGAGAACCACGCCCTGTTCCAATCTTTGGGTGACTCGCAGCTCAGATAAGGAAAGGCAATCTCCGCTGGATCGAGATGTCGCCAAGCTCAAGACTAGCTCTGCTGGCATGCTCATTTTGCCGGTTCAAGTAAAAAAGTTCTCAAAAAAGGACTTGGTTCCTCTCCCCGTACACGCAGAAGACTTGGAAATTGCAAAGGTTTGACACGGAATTGGGTCCAATGTCTTGAGGTCTAAGATCAAAGAAATTCAAAACTTCATCAAGAATTTTGAGCCGGAGGGCAATCCCTGCTCATGTGATCTCGTGAAAACTATCACCTCCCTTCTTTGGGTTGAGGCCTTTCTTCAGACGGGTCAGGCACGATAAGACATGACCTCCTTTTTTGGCAGATGGCCGTTCACAAACTCAGCCAGCTTATTTTAGTGACTATGGATGGGACCCAATTGCAAGTCACAGGGCTTTGGCTGCCTTAGGTGCCATGGCAATAGTTACCTACAAATAAGAAGTTCTGCTCAATTTTAACCCGGAGAAATATCCAAATTATTTAAGGTAGCGGCTACTTAAGGGCCTAATGATATAAGGGTGATCGTGCAACAATATTTAAGCCGCCATAAGCATCAAGAGCAGCTCAAAATTTTAAGGTCATGAGAAGCAAGGCTCTGCTCACTGTTATTTATTTAAGTTTAACACCGACAGCCGTGTTTAGGGCATTTAATGTAAGAAGTTTTCTGATGATAAAAACAGGTTTCACAATCTTCTGCTAATATTTGAGATCAACGGTCTGTTCTGATAAGAAAATTTTCTAGACCTAAAAACTGACGCAGACGTGTTCATAGGCTCGAATGAGGCCTTTATGCAGAGAAAGGGATCTGTTTTCTATCCAAAACAAGTGCGAAAACAGCTACCGCGGCCATTTTATATCATTCTCGGATCAGAAGAGGCGTCTAAGAGGAAAACTAACAAGAGTTTGGCTCTAATGGTGAAGAACTCCGATGAACTCGAGGAAGCTCTAATGCGGATCTGAGCAAGGAAGGAAGGAAACTTACAGATCCGGATGGATCATGGCAAGGCGCGCTTTCTTCGTCCAACCAGTCGATGCAGCGGCTCGACGATGAAGACAGAAGCTCGACGGCGTGGCGCGCGGAGCTCAAGAGGAGGCAAGATGAATAAGACGACCGAAGGAGGAGAATGGGAGACCTAGGTCGCACCTATTTATAAGGAGAGGATAACTGAGACGGCGCGGGAAACGAGGAAATAAGAATTATTATCCAGCGGCCCCGACGCCTTGATTTTTGGAACAATTAATCCGTTGAAAGATACGATGGAATAGAAAAAGGATTTAAGAAAAGAATGACGTCACAGTAGCTTAACCCGGATCCAAGAGATGACGTCATGGCGGGTTAAAGGAAATCTTTTGCACGGTCAAGACTAGTATTATTATATTTTTAAGATTGACATGAACAAGTTCAAATCAACTGGGCCTAATGTTGGGGTATAACTATTTGTGTAAGCCGCCGAGGGGCCGGGTTACGCAAAGAAGACTCACCAGAGAGAAGCCCAAGACCAAGCATGAAGATGGCGTTCAATAAAGGGCTTAAGGCCCACAGCGATTTTAAGCCCGCTTGTATTAAACCGCCACGATGGCATGACTTGTATCATAAGGTAGATTTAACTAGTCACCGAGTTTTATTAATCGCTTATAAGCCGCCGACTCAGAAGCCACTGGCCAACCCGTATATAAGGAGACGACTACCGGGCGGCCGAGGGCAAGAAACAACTCATCGAGAGCCGCATAGCGATCTTGCTCCCTCGGTCATTGAAACATCAATACCAAACCCAACTAGACGTAGGCCTTACCTTCACCGTAGGCCGAACTAGTATAAACCCTCTTGTGTCCTTTGTCCCGATTTAACCTCTTCAAGCTTCCTAGTTGCGATGGCTCCACAACTAAGTCCTTTCATGAGGACATCTCACGGACAATTCCACAGGTATGATCGATTACCCTCCATGGACTTATTTTGATCCATGGATGCAACATAATTTTCCATATCATGACGAGTATTACCAAATCACTATACATTTGGTTAGTTACATTTTGTTGCTAAGACAAAGAGGCGAAATATTTTATTGCTATTTTATTTGTTTATTTAGCTATACATGCTTTAATGGATGAATTCTACATGGACCTCATGATAATGGCCGATAATTAACTATCGTCCTAAGAAACTATTCGATCATGGCCGGTGTAATATTCTTACATCGTCCTTAGTTTGAATGGAGAGCGAGACAAGTACTATGGAGATTATGTTTTGATAGTTGAATTCATAATAATGTCCATGGTGTTGGTGTTGTTTATATATCTCCATATGGTGCTATTATGTGAAGCCTCATGCCTCTTAAAATACTTTTACACAATAATCAAAGCCGAATATGAAACTTATTCGGTTTGGAGCTTTTGGTTGCAATAGGTGCTATACATATTGAGGCTTCCGGTGATTCGTTATTAGTAATGCAACAAATATCCAAGGGCTATCAATATTTTGACGGATCACTTATAGTTTATCTTTTGGTATGTCTAGATGCAAGATTTACCTTGGGTTGCTTTGAAATTTTCATATATCTAGGCAGGACAATTCGAAAGGGTTGCACGACAAGCGTCAAGCTACTATGTTAACCATGGTGTATTGCATTTCTATCAATAGCCGATGCTAGGTCTTGTCAACATAGGTAAGGCTGAATCGAAGCCCACCGCTTGACCACTAATGAAACTTTTATGCAGGAGTAAGGATTGAAGAAAGTTCATTCTTGATTATCTGCAAAATCTTAGTGAAAGGGTGAACAATATGGTTGGAGGATGGTTTTGATCTATGTAACCTTATCACGGATTGTTATAGAAGTGAGAAGTTTTCACCCAAGTTTGCATCAAGAGGTTCAAACAAGCAATGGCGATATATACTTATCGTCCTAAGAACATGCAAAATGGCCGATGGAGTGTTGACATCGTCCTTAGAACAAGCTATCAGGAAGTTATTTTTCGGCACACAAACTTTGCGAAAAACAGGGCATGTGTTGACATCAGATTTTGCACGTCGATAACTTATTTAAGATGGCCTCAAATGGAAGTGATCTTCATAAAAGAGTTCCGTATTATCGATATGAACAACTTTGAAGTTTGGGTCATCGCCATCCGATCTCATCTCGAAGGCGAAGTTGTGTTTGAAATACTGAGATTTTGTATTCAAAACACTATTAGGCTCATTCGACTCTCAAGACAGTCTCATATGGAAAAATGATCCACATGGATGTTCTTCGTCTCGTCGAATCGATCGATTTCGATATAAAAAAGTTCAAATCCGAGTTCGTATGCAAAAGTTAGAGCCATCGGAATGTAGCCCTGCCGAGGCGAAGTGTGCGCGCCCACCGGATGCCATGTCGATGGGTAGCGCGAGGACGGATGTTTTGCGTCACAGTCCGTTCTGCGCGAGCTATTTGACCCTCAAGATGACCTCTGATGAAAAATCTTTCAACATGAAAGTTTTCGTCTCGTCAAACAGTCAAGATTGCTTTTGGACTCGTTTCCATCCGAGGTCGTTTACTGCCCCAAACATGACCCGCAAGGTGCAGCCAGGTTGTAAACCGAACCGTTTTGGAAAGTTCGGATAAAACCAGTCCGAATTTGACTAGGGTTTTGGACGTGAATTGATGCAATTTTATTGTAAGGAAAGCCTAGATGAATCCTTTTCTTGTCAGGAAGTCCAGCCACCTCTTATATATGTTGGGGTGACGGCCGATTGAACAACACACAATCGAACAAACACATCTACTACTTTTTCGTGTTCATCTATCTTTATCCCTACCCTTGTATCTTTCTTTCTCGTTCTTCGTGTTGGAGGCAGCGATCCACGAGGCTCTAGGGGCAGAATCGACCTAGGGCAGTCCATAGCCGCGCCTCCGGCAGGGTCCCTCCCGGCGTGTGGGGTTTGGTCTTCAAAAGCGCCCGTCAGTTGTCTTGCGTGTCAGCTGTCGGTCGGGTCTCCTTGACGTGAGCTGCGGTGCATCACCCCGCGTCGAGGTACCGAGAGCGTGTGTGTGTCAGCAGAAGGCAAGCTTGCAATCGGATATGTAGATCTCCTACCATTATGGCGACTCTGTAACCCTAGCCTCCTCCGGTGTCTATATAAACCGGAGGGCTTTAGTCCGTGGGACAACATACATTACAACAATCATACCATAGGCTAGCTTCTAGGGTTTAGCCTCCTTGATCTCGTGGTAGATCCACTCTTGTACTACCCATATCATCAATATTAATCAAGCGAGCGTAGGGTTTTACCTCCATCAAGAGGGCCGAACACTGGGTAAAAACATCGTGTCCCTCGTCTCCTGTTACCATCCGCCTAGACGCACAGTTCGGGACCCCCTACCCGAGATCCGCCGGTTTTGACACCGACAGGACCCCAAAACGGTGAGTAATAGTCCAAGAAACGGGTCAAAATCGACAAAAACCGCGAGTGTTGATGACCGACACGTAAACGCACCCCCGGGTTCGTCAATCGTGGAAATCACTCTGGGACGCCAAAAATAGTGAGTAATAGTCCACGAAGCGGGCCAGAATTGGCCAAAACTGAGACTGTTGATGACCGACACATAAGCGCACCTTGGGGTTCAACAACTATGGAAATTGCTTCAAAACGGTGAGTAATAGTCCACGAAGCGGGTCAGAATTGGCCAACATTGTGAGTGTTGACGACGGACACGTAAACGCACCCTTGGGATCGTCAATCGTGCAAATCGTTCTAGGACCCAAAAACAGTGAGTAATAGTCCACGAAACATACCAGAATTGACCCAAATTGTGAGTGTTGATGACCGACACGTAACGCCACCGGGTTTTTCAATTGCGGAAATCACTTCGGGACCACAAAACTGAGTAATAGTCCAAGAAACGGGCGTGAATCGGCCCAAACTGCGAGTCTTGACGACCAACACGTAGGCAAACCTTGGGGTTCAACAACCATGGAAATCGCTTTGGGACCCCAAAACGGTGAGTAATACTCCACGAAAAGGGTCAGAATTGAAAAGAACTGCGAGTGTTGATGACCAACACGTAAACGCACCCCAGGGTTCGTCAATCCTGGAAATCACTCCGGGACCCCAAAACAGTGAGCAATAGTCCACGAAATGGGCGAATCGCCAAACGAGAGTGTTGATGACCACACATAAGCGCACCTTGGGGTTTAACAACTATGGAAATCGCGGACCCCAAAGCGGTGACTAATAGTCCCGAAGCGGGTCGAATTGCCAAAACGTGAGTGTTGATGCGGACCGTAAAATCACCCTAGGGATCGTCAATTGTGGAAATTGCTCGGGACCCCAAAGCGGTGAGTAATAGTCCATGAAATAGACCATAATTGGCATGAGTGTTGATGGTCGACACGTAAGCGCACCTCGGGGTTGTCAATCGCCAAAGTCACTTAGGGACCACAAAGCTGAGTAATAGTCAAGAAAGCGGGCAGAATCGCCCAAACTACGAGTCTTGACGACCAACACGTAAGCACACCTTGGGGTTAGACAACCATGGAAATCGCTTTTGGACCCCGAGCGATGAGTAGTCCCAAGCAGGTCGGAATCGACAAAAACCGTGAGTGTTGATGCGAACACGTAAATGCACCCCAGGTTCGTCAATCATGGAAATCACTCCGGACCCCAAAGCAGTGAGTAATAGTCCATGAAGCGGGCGAATCGGCCAAAAATGAGAGTGTTGATGGTGATACATAAGCGCACCTTGGGGTTCAACAACTATGGAAATCGCTTTGGGACCCCAAAGCGGTGACTAATAGTCCACGAAGCAGGTCGGAATTGGCCAAAATTGTGACTATTGACGACGGACACGTAACGCACCTAGGGATCGTCAATCGTGGAAATCGCTTTAGGACACAAAAATAGTGAGTAATAGTCCATGAAACCGACCGAATTGGCCCAAATTATGCGTGTTGATGTCGACACGTAAATGCACCCGGGTTCATCAATCGTCGAAGTCACTTAGGGACCACAAAACGAGTAATAGTCCAAGAAAGCGGGCGAATCGCCAAACGTGAGTCTTGACGACCAACACGTAAGCACACCTTGGGTTTAGACAACCATGGAAATCGCTTTGGGACCCAAAGCGGTGAGTAATAGTCCACAAGCGGGTCGAATCGACAAAACCGAGAGTGTTGATCACCGACACGTAACGCACTTCGGTTTGTCATTAGTGGAAATCACTCCGGGACCCCAAAACAGTGACTAATAGTCCACGGCGGGTCGAATTGGCCAAAAGCGTGAGTGTTCTGACGGACACGTAAACGCACCCTAGGGATCGTCAATCGTGGAAATCGCTCTGGGACCCCAAAACGGTGAGTAATAGTCCACGAAACAGGCCAGAATTCACCCAAATAGTTAGTGTTGATGACCGACACGTAAACGCACCCCGGGGTTCGTCAATCTTGGAGATCACTTTGGGACCAGAAAACTGAGTAATAGTCCAAGAAACGGGCGAGAATCGGCCCAAACTGCGAGTCTTGACGACCAACACGTAGGCACATCTTGGGGTTCGACAACCATAGAAATCGCTTTGGGACCCCAAAACGGTGAGTAATAGTCCACGGAACGAGTCAGAATCGACAAAAACCGCGAGTGTTGATAACCGACACGTAAACACACCCCAGGGTTCGGTGGAAATCACTCCGGGACCCCAAAACAGTGAGTAATAGTCCACGAAACGGCCCAGAATCGGCCAAAACTGAGAGTGTTGATGACCGACAAGTAAGTGCACCTTGGGGTTTAACAACTATGGAAATCGCGGGACCCCAAAACAGTGAGTTAAAGTCCACGGCGGGTCAATTGACCAAAGCGTCGGTGTTGACGATGGGCACGTCGCACCCTAGGGATCGCCAATCGTGGAAATTGCTCGAGACCCCAAAGCGGTGAGTAATAGTACATGAAAGCACGACAATTGGCCCAAATTGTGATTGTTGATGACCGACACGTACGCACCCGGTTAATCAATCGTGGAAGTCACTTAGGGACCACAAAGCGAGTAATAGTCAAGACGGGCAGAATCGCCCAAACTGCGAGTCATGACGACCAACACCTAAGCACACCTTGGGGTTAGACAACCATGGAACTCGCTTTGGGACCCCAAAACGGTGAGTAATAGTCCACGAAACGGGTCAGAATCGACAAAAACCGCGAGTATTGATGACCGACACGTAACGCACCCGGGTTCGCAATCGTGGAAATCACTCGAGGGCCCCCAAAACAGTGAGTAATAGTCCATGAAGCGGGCCAGAATCGGCCAAAACTGAGAGTGTTAATGACCGACACGTAAGCGCACCTTGGGGTTCAACAACTATGGAAATCGCTTTGGGACCCCAAAGCGATGAGTAATAATTCAGCGGTCGAATTGGCGAAATGCGTGAGTGTTGACGCGGACACGTAAGCGCACCCTAGATATCGCCAATCATGGAAATTGCATCGACTCCAAACAGTGAGTAATA
>JAHHZJ010001905.1:0-190782 GCA_021437245.1 Aegilops speltoides
GGATGTGGTCTTGTGGTGAGAGATAACTTCTCCACCATCTCCATGCTAGCCAAGTTGTTGCAGCTCCCTCCATCTATGATGGCTTGAATAGAACGTTCCTTCACAACTCCTTTGTATGGAACAAATTATGCCTCTGATTTTGCTCACTTGTGTAACCTGCACACTCAAAACACGTTGAGCAACTAAACATTCATACTGTCAAGCATCTTGACAGCCATGTATTGTGTCTCATGATCAGAATCATCTCCACCGTGTTCCTCATGTGTAATAAGAGCCAAAGTCTCCTCATCATAGTCACTAGCGGACTCATACCCACCATCCTCAAGAGCAATCATCACACGCTGAGATTTGCATTCTCTCATAAAATGTCCTCTTCCTTACAACGACGACAAATAATATCACTTGTGTGCCTGTTGACGCCATGGAAGAAGAAGAGCTCTGGCAGGCCGGCAGGTGTGCTCTTGGCGGATAGTGGTGGTTGTGCTCGCTTTCTTGTATCACGGTTGGAGGTGGCACTGAAGGAGGTGATGGTGCAGTGGAAGTAGATGATGCACGTGGTGTCCATGATGAAGGTCGACCTGCAAAAAAGTTAGTGCGGCGCCAATGCCATCGATCCTGCACTTCACGTTCAGCTTTACAAGCAAGATGGAATAAGCGAGTGATATTATTATAATCCTTATAGTCTAGAATGGTCTGAATCTCTCTATTTAATCCACCCGAAAACGTGCAAGCATAGCTTCATTCTCCTCAACAATACCACATCTAATCAAGCCAGTTTGTAATTCGATAATATTCTTCTACAGAATTTTTCCTTGTCTTAAGCGCTGCAATTTTGAAGTAATTCACGTTGATAATATGGTGGAACCCAACGAGTACGCATAGCAGTTTTCAAAGCAGCCCAAGTAGCTGGAACAGGATATAATCTACAATGTTCAGACCACCAAACACATGCAAAGCTAGTGAAAGCACAAACAGCAGCAGGAACACGTCTCTCCTCAGGATATTGTAAACATGTAAATCGTTGTTCAGTTTCTAACTCCCAAGTAAGATATATATCAGGAACATATCTACCCTCAAATGGTGGAATATTCAATTTCAGTTTAGGGAGATGGTCATGATCTCGTACCTGAGGGGGAGCCCTAACATTGCCATTATTTGCATGTGGACGACCTGGTGGTTGTGGTGCTGGTGGTTGCACGTAGTTCTGATGTTGATCAACCTCATCCTCGTAATCTTCCACATAATCATCCTCCTCGGTACCAAAGCAGCGCAGATAGCAGGAGCCAAAGAAGCACCAACAGCAGAGTAGCGGCACCAGAATTTTGTCCTGGCTCAATAGGAACATGCTGAGCTCGTCCATACTGATTCGGAAGGGGCGTAGTTGTTGTCGTTGCAGAGGTGCGATAGGTGCAGCCGGCGGTGGTTGTGGAAAACGCTTGAGCAATTCATCAAACTTGCTATCAAGCTTTGTTTCAAACGTCTTCTCAATGCCATCTATCTTCTCCATGGCCTCGTCAAATCTGTTTACCACATCTTGCACCTGTCCAATCATCATTTGCTGAAACTTATCATGTAGCTGTTTGTTTGTCAGGTTCTCCCAATCAGTCTCATCGGCCTGTGTTCCTGCCATGGTTAGCAGCAATAGAAACACACAAGAATATGATCCTACAGACTACTAGGAAGTGGTGGTGGTGGTGTGGTGGACAGTCACAAATCCGTGAAGCAAATCTCAAATTCTTACCAGTTCTTACCCAGCAGCGGTGGTGATCGGCAACCGTTGTAGTCAAAACTCTCAAAGCTTGGCTATAGCGATTACAGGGAGAATCAAATACGACGTAGATGTATGTGGAGCTGGGAAGGCTTATAATATGGTAGCAAAAGGGTCAGAATAATCAAATCAGAGATGCAAAGTTGAATAAGCGCTCAACGACGGTCTTGTGTTGGTCCTAGGCTAGACCGTGCTAGAGGCGCGAGCCTAGAACACTAACAAAATCACGGCGCTGCACGTAAACAAGGGAAAAGCACACTCTGAAATTTTTTTTTTCGCTCTTTTTTTTTGCGCTGCTTTTTTTTTGCTGCTTTTTTTTTGCGAAAAATCACTATAATGGCGAGTGTCTCAAAACTCTTCCCAGGTCAAACTGACGGGATGGGCACGAAATTTTTTCGACCAAAATTTTTTTTATTTTTTTCGACTGCCGGACCCAAAAAGCTGAAACGGGTCAAAAAACTTTCTATAACGCTGATCGCTCAATACGCTTAGAAACACCTAAAAATAGGATAGCCGAAAATTTTTTTATCCCGTGCGTTTTGGAAAATTTTGGGCCTAAACGGAGGTGGTTTCGGACTTCTTTTTTTTTTGAAACCAACCTCTTCTACGGACGGCAAAAGATTGCTGGAATCCGAAACCTACTCGACAAGGAAACACGAATCGAATTTAGATGGATCCGAAAACAAATCGAATATGCAAGGAACTTCGGATTGGTGGTGGATATATGGTGGTGGTATATGGCAGCGGTGGTGGTATATGGCAGCGGTGGTGGTATATGGATACGGATTGAAGCGGTGGCGGATAAGCGGTGGTGGTAGATGGCGGGGCGATGATGATGGTGCGGCGGCGGCGTGACAACTTATGACCGAACTCGAAACTCTAAAGACTAGACTCTAAGACCAGCAACTAGACACGACGATGCAACCGCAAATTCAACAACGCAAATCTGTAAAAGATTATGCAAAGGCTCGATTGGTTCGGATATGATGACCTAACCCTAAATTTTTTTGTGGCTTTTTCGTGGACTGTAGGTATGAAGAACAGACTCGATCTAAACTACGAAACCTGTAAAATCTCACCGAGCAACTGGAAATCTGATACCACTTGATAGAGGCAAAGGTGTCCCGTCTTTCGATGAGATGGTGGATTTCGCTTTGGTGGAAGTCGACTTTGACGATCCGACTACGAACGTGCGAGGGCGTCGGCGCCTTAGCAATCGCTAAACCAACTCGAGAGGTTATTGACCACGCGAACACGATCAACCGACCACGAGGGTCTTTCCTGCGAGCAAGCGAAGAACAAGCAAGAAACTGAGATTGCAATCTGGATATTGCGAATATAAGATGAAAGCTTTATTGATCAAGGTGGGGTTCGTGACGCCTTTGTCCGGTCGTTGAACACAAGCGGCACGCGAAGTTGCAGCTATGGCGAACTTTGATCTAAACAAAACCCAAAGTCTAAACGGTGCCCTAAGGGCTGTATATATGGAGGAAGAGGGGTGAATTTCGTGGCCCTTGGTGGAGGGGTCCAAACTAACCCTATCTCTTGTTTCCCCACACATACGGACTCTAAAATAGCCTATACTAATGTATTTCGAAATTACATGGGCCTGGCCCAATAATAAGGTGTGTAGCACCTAGAATAGCCTCTGGACGAAATTTATAAAGTGGCATCTTGTATATTTCGTCCAAGGCTTCATGCACTCATTATGGTGGCTTCAAAGTCCTGAAATCATCACTTGTAACTCCATTCTTGTCCCCTTATGCATGCCATCATCTCCATGCTTGTTCTTGCTCCAATATTCATCCTTCTCCAAGCTAGGCCCTTCATTTGTAAGCAAAACAAATATATCCAATTTAGGCAGCATCATATTCTCATGAACATTAGAATCATTACCAAGAAACGAAAGTACCTGGTAATTTAGTTGCGTCGCGCGAGCTCTAGTAATTGGTCCAGTATGTATAGCAGCAGGGGCTGTGGGTGTAACAATGGTATTGATGTCCTCATCAGTATTGATGTCCTCATCATCCTCCCCTTCTTGAAATGAAGTCGTCCTCGACGGAAGCTCATCTTCCTCACCCAAATAAGTCTTCAAATTTGCAATGTTAAAAGTGGGACTAACCCCAAAATATGCATGCAACTCAGGTTTATATGCATTATCATATATTTTCTCTAACACCTTAAAAGGACCATTGCCACGTGGCATGAGCTTTGATTTGCACAAATTAGGATATCTATCCTTACACAAATGTAACCAAACAAGATGGCCAGGTGCAAACACAACATGTTTTCTACCCTTATCTCCAAAGAAGTTTATATTTAGCATTCATACGCTCAATGTTTTCCTTAGTTAACTCATGCATTTTTAAAATCAATTCGTAACGTTCTTTAGCATCAAAATTAACCTTCTCCAAGATGGAAGAGGCAACAAATCAATAGGTGCACAGGTAGGAAACCATACACAATTTCAAAAGGGCACATCTTAGTAGTAGAATGCAATGAACGATTATAAGCAAATTCAATATGAGGCAAGCATTCTTCCCACATTTTCTTATTATTCTTAGAACAGCCCTAAGCATAGTAGACAATGTTCTATTGACTACTTCAGTTTGTCCATCAGTTTGGGGATGACAAGTAGTACTAAAAAGCAATTTAGTCCCCAACTTAGCCCATAAACATCTCCAAAAGTGGCTAAGAAATTTAGTATCACGATCTGAAACAATAGTATTTGGCACACCACGCAGTTTAATTAATTTCATTTAAAGAACAAATCAGCAACATTAACAAAGATCATCGCTGATGAGGACATCAATACCATTGTTACACCCACAACCCCGCTGCTATACATCTTGGACCAATTACTAGAGCTCACAAGACGCCAACTAAATTACTGTGTACTTTCGTTTCTTGGTAATGATTCTAATGTTCATGAGAATATGATGCTGCTTAAATTGGATACATTTGTTTTGCTTACAAATGAAGGGACTAGCTTGGAGAAGGATGAACATTGGAGCAAGAACACACATGGAGTTGATGGCATGCTAAGGAGATCAAGAACGGAGTTACAAGTGATGATTTCAGGACTTTGAAGCCACCATAAGGAGTGCATGAAGCCTTGGACGAAATATACAAGATGCCACTTCATAATATTCGTCCAGAGGCTATTCTAGGTGCTCGTCACCTTATTATTGGGCCAGCCCATGTAATTTCGAAATACATTAGTATAGGCTATTTTAGAGTCCGATGTGTGGGGAAACAAGAGATAGGGTTAGTTTCGACCCCTCCACCAAGGGCCACGAAATTCACCCCTCTTCCTCCATATATACAGCCCTTAGGGCACCGTTTAGACTTGGGTTTTGTTTAGATCAAAAGTTCGCCATAGCTGCAACTTCGCTGCATTTCGCTTGTGTTCAACGACTGCACAAAGCGCCATAGAACCCCACCTTGATCAATAAAGCTTTCATCTTATATTCGCAATATCCAGATTGCAATCTCAGCTTTCTTGCTTGTTCTTCGCTTGCTCGCAGGAAATAGACCTCGTGGTCGTTGATCGTGTTCGGCGTGGTCAATAACCTCTCTGAGTTGGTTTAGCGACATAAGGCGCGACGCCCTCGACGTCAGAGTCGGATCGTCAAAGTCGACTTCCACCAAAGCGAAATCCACCATCTCATCGAAAGACGGACACCTCCGCCTCTATCAAGTGGTATCAGATTTCCGTGTTGCTCGGTGAGATTTTACAGTTTTTCGTAGTTTAGATCGAGTCTGTCTTCATACCTATAGTCCACGAAAAAGCCAAAAAAATTAGGGTT
Organism: Aegilops speltoides; assembly: GCA_021437245.1. Taxonomy (NCBI): domain Eukaryota; kingdom Viridiplantae; phylum Streptophyta; class Magnoliopsida; order Poales; family Poaceae; genus Aegilops; species Aegilops speltoides. Next base: position 5,578 of record JAHHZJ010001905.1, read on the forward strand.
AGTTCATCCTATCCAACCAATCCGAGCCTTTGCATAATCTTTTTCAGATTTGCATTGTTGAATTTGCGGTTGCATCGCCGTGTCTAGTTGCTGGTCTTAGAGTCTAGTCTTTAGAGTTTCGAAGTTCGGTCATAAGTTGTCACGCCGCCGCACCACCGCTCAATCCGTGATCCATATACCACCACCGCTTATCCGCCACCGCTTCGAATCCGTATCCATATACCACCACCGCTGCCATATATCATCACCAATCTGAGTCCCTTGCATATTAGGTTTGTTTTCGGGATCCATCTAGTTTCCGATTCGTGTTTCCTTGTCTGAGTAGGTTTCGGATTCCAGCAATCTTTTGCCGTCCGTAGAAGAGGTTGGTTTCCAAAAAAAAAAAAAAAGTCCGGAAACCACCCTCCGTTTAGGCCCAAAATTTTCCAAAAACGCACGGGATAAAAAAGTTTCTGGCTATCCTATTTTTAGGTGTTTCTAAGCGTATTGAGCCAGTCGCCGTTATAGAAAGTTTTTTGACCCGCTTCAGCTTTTGGGTCAGGCAAATAAAAAAAAAATTGTCGAAAAAATTTCGTGCCCATCCTGTCAGTTTGACCTGGGAAGAGTTTTGAGACACTCGCCATTATAGTGATTTTTCGCAAAAAAAAAAAAAAAAAGCAGCGCAAAAAAAAATCAGCGCAAAAAAAAAAAAAAAAAAGCGAAAAAAAAAATTCAGAGTGTGCTCCTCCCTTGTTTACGTGCAGCGCCGTGATTTTGTTAGTGTTCTAGGCTCGCCTCTAGCACGGTCCAGCCTAGGACCAAAGACAAGACCGTCGTTGAGCGCTTATTCAACTTTGCATCTCTGAATTGATTATTGCGGACCCTTTTGCTACCATATTATAAGCCTTCCCAGCTCCACATACATCTGCGTCGTGCGTTGGACTCTCCCCGTAATCGCTATAGCCAAGCTTTGAGAGTTTTGACTACAACGGTTGCCGATCACCACTTTCTGCTGGGTAAGAACTGGTAAGAATTTGAGATTTGCTTGACGGATTTGTGACCGCCCACCACACCACCACCACCACTTCCTAGTAGTCTCAGAGGATCATATTCTTGTGTGTTTCTATTGCTGCTAACCATGGCAGGACCACAAGCCGATGAGACTGATTGGGAGAACTCGACGAACAAACAGCTACATGATAAGTTTCAGCAAATGATGATTGGACAGGTGCAAGACGTGATAAACAGATTTGACGAGGCCATGGAGAAGATAGATGGCATTGAGAAGACGTTTGAAACAAAGCTTGATAGCAAGTTTGATGAATTGCTCGCGCGTTTTCCACAACCACCGCCGCTGCACCTATCGCACCTCTGCAACGACAACAACTACGCCCTTCCGAATCAAGATGGACGAGCTCAGCGTGTTCCTCTTGAGCCAGACAAAATTCTGGTGCCGCTGCTACATCTGTTGGTACTTCTTTGGCTCCTCGCCATCGTTGCTGCTGGTACCGAGGAGGATGATTATGTGGGAGATTACGAGGAGGAGGTTGATCAACATCGAACCACGTGCAACCACCAGCACCACAACCACCAGGTCGCCCACATGCAAATAATGGCAATGCTAGGGCTCCCCTCAGTACGAGATCATGACCATCTCCCTAAACTGAAATTGAATATTCCACCATTTGAGGGTAGATATGTTCCCGATATATATCTTACTTGGGAGTTAGAAACTGAACAACGATTTACATGTTTACAATATCCCGAGGAGAGACGTGTTCCGCTGCTGTTTGTTCTTTCACTAGCTTTGCATGTGTTTGGTGGTCGAACATTGTAGATTATATCCTGTTCCAGCTACTTGGGCTGCTTTGAAAACTGCTATCGTATCGTTGGGTTCCACCATATTATCAACGTGAATTACTTCAAAAATTGCAGCGCTTAAGACAAGGAAAAATTTTGTAGAAGAATATTATCGTGAATTGCAAACTGGCTTGATTAGATGTGGTATTGTTGAGGAGAATGAAGCTATGCTTGCACGTTTTCGGGTGGATTAAATAGAGAGATTCAGACCATTCTAGACTATAAGGATTATAATAATATCACTCGCTTATTCCATCTTGCTTGTAAAGCTGAACGTGAAGTGCAGGATCGATGTGCATTGGCGCCGCACTAACTTTTCTCGCAGGTCGACCTTCATCATGGACACCACGTGCATCATCTACTTCCACCGCACCATCACCTCCTTCAGTGCCACCTCCAACCGTGATACAAGAAAGGTGCACAACCACCACTATCCGCCAAGAGCACACCTGCTGGGCCTGCACAGAGCTCTTCTTCCATGGCGTCAACAGGCACACAAGTGATATTATTTGTCGTCGTTGTAAGGGAAGAGGACATTTTGCGAGAGAATGCAAATCTCAGCGTGTGATGATTGCTACACGAGGATGGTGGGTATGAGTCCGCTAGTGACTATGATGAGGAGACTTTGGCTCTTATTACACAAGAGGAACACGGTGGAGATGATTCTCGATCATGAGACACAATACATGGCTGCCAAGATGCCGACAGTATGAATGTTTAGTTGCTCAACGTGTTTTGAGTGTGCAGGTTACACAAGCTGAGCAAAATCAGAGGCATAATTTGTTCCATACAAAGGAGTTGTGAAGGAACGTTCTATTCAAGGCCATCATAGATGGAGGGAGCTGCAACAACTTGGCTAGCATGGAGATGGTGGAGAAGCTATCTCTCACCACAAGACCACATCCACATCCTTACTACATCCAATGGTTCAATAACAGCGGCAAGGTGAAGGTAACACGCATCTGCTCGTGTGCATTTTAGTATCTCTACATATGCTGATTATGTTGATTGTGATGTGGTACCTATGCAAGCATGTTCCTTGTTACTTGGTAGACCATGGCAATTTGATAAAAATTCAGACACCATGGTAGAAACAATCAAGATACTCTTGTTCATAAGGATAAAAATATTACTTTGCTTCCTATGACTCCTGAGTCCATTTTGAAAGATGATATTAATAGAGCTAATAAAGCAAAACAGAGAAAATAAGAGTGAAAATCAGATTGTGGCAAAAGAATTTGAGCAACACATGAAGCCTAATAATAAACCATCTACCGTTGCTTCTACGAAATTAAATTGAAAAGTGCATGTTTACTTGCCACCAAATCTGATATTGATGAGCTAGATTTTAACAAATCTATTTGCTATGCTTTTGTGTGCAAAGAGGCATTATTTTCATTCGAGGACGTGCCTTCCTCTTTGCCCCCTGCTGTCACTAACATTTTGCAGGAGTTCGCCGACGTCTTTCCACAAGACGTGCCACCGGGATTACCACCTATTCGAGGGATTGAGCATCAAATTGACTTAATTCCCGGTGCATCATTACCCAACCGTGCACCATACCGTACCAATCCAGAGGAGACGAAGGAGATTATGCGTCAAGTACAGGAGCTGCTCGACAAAGGTTATATACGCGAATCCCTTAGTCCTTGTGCTGTTCCTATTATTCTAGTGCCGAAAAAGGATGGTACGTCACGTATGTGTGTTGATTGTAGAGGCATCAATAATATTACTATTCGTTATCGCCACCCTATTCCTAGGCTAGATGATATGCTTGATGAATTGAGTGGCTCTACAATATTCTCCAAAGTTGATTTGCGAGTGGATACCATCAAATTCGTATGAAATTGGGAGATGAATGGAAAACAGCATTTAAAACTAAGTTTGGATTATATGAGTGGTTAGTCATGCCTTTTGGGTTAACTAATGCACCTAGTACTTTCATGAGATTAATGAACGAAGTTTTACGTGCTTTCATTGGACGATTTGTGGTAGTCTATTTTGATGATATACTGATTTATAGCAAATCTTTGGAAGAACATTTGGAACATTTACGTGTTGTTTTTAATGCTCTACGTGATGCACGCTTGTTTGGTAACCTTGGGAAGTGCACCTTTTGCACCGACCGAGTATCTTTTCTTGGCTATGTTGTTACTCCACAGGAATTGAAGTTGATAAAGCCAAGATTGAAGCTATTGAGAGTTGGCCGCAGCCCAAAACGGTCACACAAGTGAGGAGTTTCCTTGGCCTCGCTGGTTTCTATAGGCGTTTTGTGAGAGATTTCAGCACCATTGCTGCACCTCTCAACGAGCTTACAAAGAAGGATGTGCCTTTTGTTTGGGGTACCGCACAGAAGAAGCCTTCACGGTATTGAAAGCTAAGTTGACACATGCTCCTTTACTCCAACTTCCCGATTTTAATAAGACTTTTGAGCTTGAATGTGATGCTAGTGGAATTGGATTAGAGGTGTGTTATTACAAGATGGCAAACCTGTTGCATACTTTTCTCGAAAAATTGAGTGGGCCTAGTCTGAATTACTCTACTTATGATAAAGAATTATATGCTCTTGTTAGGACTTTAGAAACATGGCAACATTATTTATGGCCCAAAGAATTTGTTATACATTCGATCATGAATCTTTGAAACATATTAAAAGTCAAGCTAAACTGAATCGTAGACATGCTAAATGGGTTGAATTCATTGAGACTTTCCCTTATGTCATTAAACACAAGAAGGGTAAAGAAAATGTTATTGCTGATGCATTGTCTCGTCGCTATACTATGCTTTCACAACTTGACTTCAAAATATTTGGTTTGGAGACCATCAAAGATCAATATGTGCATGATGCTGATTTTAAAGATGTATTGCAGAATTGTAAAGAAGGAAGAACATGGAACAAGTTTGTCGTTAATGATGGATTTGTGTTCCGTGCTAACAAGCTATGCATTCCAGCTAGCTCCGTTCGTCTTTTGTTGTTGCAGGAGGCGCATGGAGGACTAATGGGACACTTTGGCGTGAAGAAGACGGAGGACATACTTGCTACACATTTCTTTTGGCCAAAGATGAGATGGGATGTTGAGCGTTTTATTGCTCGCTGCACTACATGTCAAAAAGCTAAGTCACGACTCAATCCTCATGGTTTATATATGCCTTTGCCTGTACCTAGTGTTCCTTGGGAGGATATATCTATGGACTTTGTTTTAGGTTTACCTAGAACAAAGAAGGGGAGGGATAGCATATTTGTTGTCGTGGATAGATTCTCGAAAATGGCACACTTTATACCATGTCATAAAAGCGATGATGCTGTCAATGTTGCTGATTTGTTCTTTCGTGAAATTATTCGCTTGCATGGTGTGCCAAATACTATTGTTTCAGATCGTGATACTAAATTTCTTAGCCACTTTTGGAGATGTTTATGGGCTAAGTTGGGGACTAAACTGCTTTTAGTACTACTTGTCACCCCCAAACCGATGGACAAACTGAAGTAGTCAATAGAACATTGTCTACTATGCTTAGGGCTGTTCTAAAGAAAAATAAGAAAATGTGGGAGGAATGCTTGCCTCATATTGAATTTGCTTATAATCGCTCATTGCATTCTACTACTAAGATGTGCCCTTTTGAAGTTGTGTATGGTTTCCTACCCGTGCACCTATTGATTTGTTGCCTCTTCCATCTTGAGAGAAGGTTAATTTTGATGCTAAAGAACGTGCTGAGTTGATTTTAAAAATGCATGAGTTAACTAAGGAAAACATTGAGCGTATGAATGCTAAATATAAATTTGCTGGAGATAAGGGTAGAAAACATGTTGTGTTTGCACTGGAGATCTTGTTTGGTTACATTTATGTAAGGATAGATTTCCTGATTTGCGCAAATCAAAGCTAATGCCACGTGCTGCTGGTCCCTTTAAGGTGTTGGAGAAAGTAAATGATAATGCATATAAACTTGAGCTGCCTGCAGATTTTGGGGTTAGTCCCACTTTTAACATTGCAGATTTGAAGCCATATTTGGGTGAGGAAGATGAACTTCCGTCGAGGACGACTTCATTTCAAGAAGGGGAGGATGATGAGGACATCAATACCATTGTTACACCCACAACCCCTGCTGCTATACATACTGGACCAATTACTAGAGCTCGCGCACGCCAACTAAATTACCAGGTACTTTCGTTTCTTGGTAATGATTCTAATGTTCATGAGAATATGATGCTGCCTAAATTGGATACATTTGTTTTGCTTACAAATGAAGGGACTAGCTTGGAGAAGGATGAACATTGGAGCAAGAACACACATGGAGTTGATGGCATGCGCAAGGAGATCAAGAACGGAGTTACAAGTGATGATTTCAGGACTTTGAAGCCACCATAAGGAGTGCATGAAGCCTTGGACGAAATATACAAGATGCCACTTCATAATATTCGTCCAGAGGCTATTCTAGGTGCTGCGTCACCTTATTATTGGGCCAGGCCCATGTAATTTCGAAATACATTAGTATAGGCTATTTTAGAGTCCGTATGTGTGGGGAAACAAGAGATAGGGTTAGTTTGGACCCCTCCACCAAGGGCCACGAAATTCACCCCTCTTCCTCCATATATACAGCCCTTAGGGCACCGTTTAGACTTGGGTTTTGTTTAGATCAAAAGTTCGCCATAGCTGCAACTTCGCAGCTTCGCTTGTGTTCAACGACCAGACAAAGGCGTCATAGAACCCCACCTTGATCAATAAAGCTTTCATCTTATATTCGCAATATCCAGATTGCAATCTCAGTTTCTTGCTTGTTCTTCGCTTGCTCGCAGGAAATAGACCCTCGTGGTCAGGTTGATCGTGTTCGGCGTGGTCAATAACCTCTCGGAGTTGGTTTAGCGATTGCTATGCGCGACGTCCTCGCACGTCGTAGTCGGATCGTCAAAGTCGACTTCCACCAAAGCGAAATCCACCATCTCATCGAAAGACGGACACCTCGCCTCTATCAATCGCTTTTATGACATGGTATAAAGTGTGCCATTTTCGAGAATCTATCCACGACAACAAATATGCTATCCTCCCTTCTTTGTTCGAGGTAAACCTAAAACAAAGTCCAAAGATATATCCTCCCAAGGAACACTAGGCACAGGCAAAGGCATATATAAACCATGAGGATTGAGTCGTGACTTAGCTTTTTGACATGTAGTGCAGCGAGCAATAAAACGCTCAACATCCCGTCGCATCTTTGGCCAAAAGAAATGTGTAGCAAGTACGTCCTCCATCTTCTTCACGCCCAATTGTCCCATTAGTCCTCCTCCATGCGCCTCCTGCAACAACAAAAGACGAACGGAGCTAGCTGGAATGCATAACTTGTTAGAACGAAACACAAGTCCATCATTAACGACGAACTTGTTCCATGTTCTACCTTCTTTACAATTCTGCAATACATCGCTAAATTCAGCATCATGCACATATTGATCTTTGATGGTCTCCAAGCCAAATATTCTAAAGTCAAGTTGTGAAAGCATAGTATAACGACGAGACAATGCATCAGCAATAACATTTTCTTTACCCTTCTTGTGTTTAATGACATAAGGGAAAGTCGCAATGAATTCAACCCATTTAGCATGTCTATGATTCAGTTTAGCTTGACTTTTAATATATTTCAAAGATTCATGATCAGAATGTATAACAAATTCTTTGGGCCATAAATAATGTTGCCATGTCTCTAAAGTCCGAACAAGAGCATATAATTCTTTATCATAAGTAGAATAGTTCAAACTAGGCCCACTCAATTTTTCAGAAAAGTATGCAACAGGTTTGCCATCTTGTAATAACACACCTCCTAATCCAATTCCACTAGCATCACATTCAAGCTCAAAAGTCTTATTAAAATCAGGAAGTTGGAGTAAAGGAGCATGTGTCAACTTAGCTTTCAATACCGTGAAGGCTTCTTCCTGTGCGGTACCCCAAACAAAAGGCACATCCTTCTTTGTAAGCTCGTTGAGAGGTGCAGCAATGGTGCTGAAATCTCTCACAAAACGCCTATAGAAACCAGTGAGGCCAAGGAAACTCCTCACTTGTGTGACCATTTTGGGCTGCAGCCAACTCTCAATAGCTTCAATCTTGGCTTTATCAACTTCAATTCCCTGTGGAGTAACAACATAGCCAAGAAAAGATACTCGGTCGGTGCAAAAGGTGCACTTCCCAAGGTTACCAAACAAACGTGCATCACGTAGAGCATTAAAAACAGCACGTAAATGTTCCAAATGTTCTTCCAAAGATTTGCTATAAATCAGTATATCATCAAAATAGACTACCACAAATCGTCCAATGAAAGCACGTAAAACTTCGTTCATTAATCTAATGAAAGTACTAGGTGCATTAGTTAACCCAAAAGGCATGACTAACCACTTATATAATCCAAACTTAGTTTTAAATGCTTTTTTCCATTCATCTCCCAATTTCATACGAATTTGATGGTATCCACTATGCAAATCAACTTTGGAGAATATTGTACAGCCACTCAATTCATCAAGCATATCATCTAGCCTAGGAATAGGGTGACGATAACGAATAGTAATATTATTAATGCCTCTACAATCAACACACATACATGATGTACCATCCTTTTTCGGCACTAGAATAATAAGAACAACACAAGGACTAAGGGATTCGCGTATATAACCTTTGTCGAGCAGCTCCTCAGACTTGACGATAATCTCCTTCGTCTCCTCCGGATTGGTACGGTATGGTGCACGGTTGGGTAATGATGCACCAGGAATTAAGTCAATTTGATGCTCAATCCCTCGAATAGGTGGTAATCCGGTGGCACGCCTTGTGGAAAGACGCGTCGGCGAACTCCCGCAAAATGTTAGTGACAATAGGGCCAAAGAGGAAGGCACGCCCTCGAATGAAAATAATGCCTCTTTGCACACAAAAGCATAGCAAACAAATTTGCTAAAATCTAGCTCATCAATATCAGATTTGGTGGCAAGTAAACATGCACTTTTCAATTTAATTTCAGAAGCAACAGAGATGGTTTATTATTAGGCTTCATGTGTTGCTCAAATTCTTTTGCCACAATCTGATTTTCACTCTTATTTTTCTCCTGTTTTGCTTTATTAGCTCTATTAATATCATCTTTCAAAATGGAATCAGGAGTCATAGGAAGCAAAGTAATATTTTATCCCTATGAACAAGAGTATACTGATTGTTTCTACCATGGTGTACAGAATTTTATCAAATTGCCATGGTCTACCAAGTAATAAGGAACATGCTTGCATAGGTACCACATCACAATCAACATAATCAGCATATGTAGAGATACTAAAATGCACACGAACAAGACGTGTTACCTTAACCTTGCCGCTGTTGTTGAACCATTGGATGTAGTAAGGATGTGGATGTGGTCTTGTGGTGAGAGATAGCTTCTCCACCATCTCCATGCTAGCCAAGTTGTTGCAGCTCCCTCCATCTATGATGACGCGAATAGAACGTTCCTTCACAACTCCCTTTGTATGGAACAAATAATGCCTCTGATTTTGCTCAGCTTGTGTAACCTGCACACTCAAAACACGTTGAGCAACTAAACATTCATACCTGTCAAAGATCTTCAGCAGCCATGTATTGTGTCTCATGATCGAATCATCTCCACCGTGTTCCTCATGTGTAATAAGAGCCAAAGTCTCCTCATCATAGTCACTAGCGGACTCATACCCACCATCCTCAGAGCAATCATCACACGCTGAGATTTGCATTCTCTCATAAAATGTCCTCTTCCTTACAACGACGACAAATAATATCACTTGTGTGCCCTTGTTGACGCCATGGAAGAAGAAGAGCTCTGTGCAGGCCCGGCAGGTGTGCTCTTGGTAGATAGTGGTGGTTGTGCCCTTTCTTGTATCACGGTTGGAGGTGGCACCTGAAGGAGGTGATGGTGCAAAGGAAGTAGATGATGCACGTGGTGTCCATGATGAAGGTCAACTGCAGAAAAGTTAGTGTGCGCCAATGCTCGCCGATCCTGCACTTCACGCTCAGCTTTACAAGCAAGATGGAATAAACGAGTGATATTATTATAATCCTTATAGTCTAGGATGGTCTGAATCTCTATTTAATCCACCCGTAAAACGTGCAAGCATAGCTTCATTCTCCTCAATAATACCACATCTAATAAAGCCAGTTTGTAATTCCCGATAATATTCTTCACGGAATTTTTCCTTGTCTTAAGCGCTGCAGTTTTTGAAGTAATTCACGTTGATAATATGGTGGAACCCAACGAGCACGCATAGCAGTTTTCAAAGCAGCCCAAGTAGCTGGAACAGGATATAATCTACAATGTTCGCACCACCAAACACATGCAAAGCTAGTGAAAGCACAAACAGCAGCAGGAACACGTCTCTCCTCGTGATATTGTAAACATGTAAATCGTTGTTCAGTTTCTAACTCCCAAGTAAGATAATATCAGAACATATCTACCCTCAAATGGTGGAATATTCAATTTCAGTTTAGGGAGATGGTCATGATCTCGCACTGAGGGGAGCCCTAACATTGCCATTATTTGCATGTGGACGACCTGGTGGTTGTGGTGCTGGTGGTTGCACGTAGTTCTGATGTTGATCAACCTCATCCTCGTAATCTCCCACATAATCATCCTCCCCCACATCAGCAGCAGGAGCCACAGAAGTATCAACAGCAGCACCAGCAGCTTGGCCAGGCTGAAGAGGGACACGGGTCGCTCGGCGGAGGGCTGTTTCGCGATGTGGAGGTAGTCGTTGTTGTTGTTGTAGAGGTGCGTTAGGTGCAGCCGGTGGTGGTGGTGGTAGATGCGCGAGCAATTCATTAAACTTGTTATCGAGCTTTGTTTCGAACGCCTTCTCAATGCCATCTATCTTCTCCATGGCCTCTTCAAATCTATTTAGCACATCTTCTACCTGCCCACTCATCATTTGTTGAAACTTATCATGTAACGCTTTGTTTGTCATGTTCTCCCAGTCAGTCTCGTCGGCTTGTGATCCTGCCATGGTTAGCAGCAATAGAAACACACCAGAATATGATCCTACAGACTACTAACAAGAGGTGGTGGTGGGTGTCACAAATTCGTCAAGCAAATCTCAAATTCTTACCAGTTCTTACCCAGCAGCAGGCGGTGATCGGCAACCGTTGTAATCAAAACTCTCAAAAGCTTGGATAGAGCTGATAGAGGCAAAGGTGTCCCGTCTTTCGATGAGATGGTGGATTTCGCTTTGGTGGAAGTCGACTTTGACGATCCGACTACGAACGTGCGAGGACGCCGCGCCTAGCAATCGCTAAACCAACTCCGAGAGGTTATTGACCACGCCGAGCACGATCAACCTGACCACGAGGGTCTATTTCTGCGAGCAAACGAAGAACAAGCAAGAAACTGAGATTGCAATCTGGATATTGCGAATATAAGATGAAAGCTTTATTGATCAAGGTGGGGTTCTGTGGACGCTTTGTCCGGTCGTTGAACACAAACGGCACTGTGAAGTTGCAGCTATGGCGAACTTTTGATCTAAACAAAACCCAAGTCTAAGCGGTGCCCTAAGGGCTGTATATATGGAGGAAGAGGGGTGAATTTCGTGGCCCTTGGTGGAGGGGTCCAAACTAACCCTATCTCTTGTTTCCCACACATACGGACTCTAAAAATAGCCTATACTAATGTATTTCGAAATTACATGGGCCTGGCCCAATAATAAGGTGACGAGCACCTAGAATAGCCTATGGACGAATATTATGAAGTGGCATCTTGTATATTTCGTCCAAGGCTTCATGCACTCCTTATGGTGGCTTCAAAGTCCTGAAATCATCACTTGTAACTCCGTTCTTGATCTCCTTGCGCATGCCATCAACTCCATGTGTGTTCTTGCTCCAATGTTCATCCTTCTCCAAGCTAGGCCCTTCATTTGTAAGCAAAACAAATGTATCCAATTTAGGCAGCATCATATTCTCATGAACATTAGAATCATTACCAAGAAACGAAAGTACCTGGTAATTTAGTTGGCGTGCGCGAGCTCTAGTAATTGGTCCAGTATGTATAGCAGCAGGGGCTGTGGGTGTAACAATGGTATTGATGTCCTCATCAAGAGCGATTGCCAGGGAGAGTCAAACGCACGACGTAGATGTATGTGGAGCTGGGAAGGCTTATAATATGGTAGCAAAAAGGGTCAGCAATAATCAATTCAGAGCTGCAAAGTTGAATAAACGCTCAACGACGGTACTGTGCTGGTCCTAGGCTAGACCGTGCTAGAGACGCGAGCCTAGAACACTAACAAAATCACGGCGCTGCACGTAAACAAGGGAGGAGCACACTCTGAATTTTTTTCACTTTTTTTGCACTTTTTTCCTCTTTTTTTTTTCTCCGCAACAATTTTTTTCAAAAAAGTCTACAAATGGTCTAAAAACTGCCTAGCCAGAATTTTCCAGACTTAGTTTTTTTTGAAACTGGAACTATTTTTCTTCTGCGGATGGCTAGGATGTTGGGGAGTCCTACTCTGTCACGACTCGGAGTATTGCGTGATCTGGAAATCAAAAATAGAGTAACAAAATACTGGACTCGGAAAAGGACTGGTGGCGGAGATGAATCTGGTGGAACTCGGACTGGTGGCGGAGATGAATCTGTGGAACTTGACTGGCGTGATGGCGGCGGATATGTGGTGGCGATATGGCAGCGGTGATGATGATGATGCGGTGGGAATATATGGCAGCGGCGACGTGACAACTCGTGAATGAACTCAAACTCTAAAGGACTAGACGCCAAGACAAGCAACTTGACACGACGATGCAACCGCAAATTCAACAAAGCAAATACGTAAAAGATTATGCAAAGGCTCGATTGGTTCGGATGGGATGAACTAACCCTAATTTTTTTTGGCTTTTCGTGGACTATAGGTATGAAGAACAGACTCGATCTAAACTACGAAAAACTGTAAAATCTCACCGAGCAACCTGGAAATCTGATACCACTTGATAGAGGCAAAGGTGTCTCGTCTTTCGATGAGATGGTGGATTTCGCTTTGGTGGAAGTCGACTTTGACGATCCGACTACGAACGTGCGAGGACGTCGCGCCCTAGCAATCGCTAAACCAACTCCGAGAGGTTATTGACCACGCCGGAGCACGATCAACCTGACCACGAAGGTATGTTTCCTGCGAGCAAACGAAGAACAAGCAAGAAACTGAGATTGCAATCTGGATATTGCGAATATAAGATGAAAGCTTTATTGATCAAGGTGGGGTTCTGTGACGCCTTTGTCTGGTCGTTGAACACAAAAGAAGTACGCAAAGTTGCAGCTATGGCGAACTTTTAATCTAAACAAAACCCAAAGTCTAAACGACGCCCTAAGGGCTGTATATATGGGGGAAAAGGAGGGAATTTCGTGGCCCTTGAGGGTGGGGTCCGAAACCAAACCTAACTCTTGTTTCCCCACACATACGGACTCTAAAAATAGCCTATACTTAAGTATTTCGAAATTACATGGGCCTGGCCCAATAATAAGGTGACGCGGCACCTAGAATAGCCTATGGACGAATATTATGAAGTGGCATCTTGTATATTTCGTCCAAGGCTTCATGCACTCCTTATGGTGGCTTCAAAGTCCTGAAATCATCACTTGTAACTCCGTTTTGATCCCTTGCGCATGCCATCAACTCCATGCGTGTTCTTGCTCCAATGTTCATCCTTCTCCAAGCTAGGCCCTTCATTTGTAAGCAAAACAAATGTATCCAATTTAGGCAGCATCATATTCTCATGAACATTAGAATCATTACCAAGAAACGAAAGTACCTGGAAATTTAATTGGCGTGCATGCAAGCTCTAGTAATTGGTCCCGATATGTAACAAAGAGGGGCTGTGGGTGTAACAATGGTATTGATGTCCTCATCCTTTCCTTGATTAGATTTATTTTCTTACCTTTTGTCCAAGAAAAGCCATAAAAAGTTAGATCTATTCATCCTTTGTCCAAGCCACCGAGCCTTTGTAATTTTATTTTCATTGTATGCATTGTTGAATTATCGGTTGCATCGCCGTGTTAAGTTGCTGGTCTTAGTGTCTAGTTCGTTTAGAGTTTCGAGTTCTGTTCACATTAGTCACGCCGCTGCTGCATCGTTATCCCTTCCGCTGTCCACCATCCATCCATCAGCTTCACCACGTGCTACCCACCGTTCATTGTCATAATCATAGTTGAGATCGTTCACATCTTCGCTTGATCCAATCTGCATCTTATCTAGTTTGTTTGGAACGAGAGAGAGAAAAAAAGATGGAGAAAAAAAAGAGAGAAAAAAAGTAAAAAAAACTTAGAGAAAAAAAAAGAAAAAAAGTGTGAGGAAAAAAAATTGAGAAGAAAAAAACAAAATTCGGATCTATCTAGACTCAATCTCGTAGTTGAATTCGGATTGAATCTGTTTTGTGCAATCGCTTAGTAAAACAAGCATAACTTTCTCATACAAAGTCCGCTTTTGGCTCATGAGTACTCAAAAGCTAGCGACGAGTCGCATCTAAATAATTGCGAAGCTAGTTCAATATTTGGCACCTCAAAATCAGCTCCTTGTTCAATATTCGCAAGATACAGTTTGTTCCAGTTTTTCAGGCCAGTTTTAGAATTCTTTGACTCCTCATATCAATTCAGAATTGATTGATTCTTTTTGCATTGGAAAGCTTGAGCTAGTATCATTATTTGAAAATTTATCAGAAAATTGGCTCAAACTTTCCAAGAGAAAAGTTGGAGAGAGAGTTGTTTCATATCCTGCTTGGCAGTTGTTTTTCATCATTATCTTTACTGCTGTTGTGATCTTTACTTATATCTTGCTTTCCAGAGCTACTTAGTATCCTTCATTGATGCTAGTTATGCTACGCCGTGACCTCATTAGTGTTCTAGGATCGCGTCTCTAGTCCGGTCTAGCCTAGGACCAGCACAGTACCTCGTTGAGCGTTTATTCAACATTAAATCTTTGAATTGATTATTGCTAATCTTTTGCTACCATATATAGCCAACCCAGCTCCACATATTTCTACACCGTATACGACGTTCCTCGCAATCACTTTACACAATCTTGAGTTACTTGACACCGCTGGTTGCCTGTCACCACCTGCCGCATGGTAAGAACTTGTAAGATATTAATATTTGCTTTTCTGTGAGCACACAACCACATCCTAGTTGTTCATAGGAACATTATTCTCGAATTTTGTTTCTTGTTTCTACTAATCATGATAGGTTCCAGAGATAGAAGTTCTTGGACGATGGACACATCTTCACAATCACGAGAGTTGGGACAACACACACAAGCACATGGTCAGGTTATCTTTTTACCGTCATTTGAGGGTATATTTAATCCTGCTATTTATCTAGCTTGGGAGCTTGAAGTAGAACAAGATTTTCGTCACCATGACTTTTCTGAACTTGAGAGACTACGAGCTGCCACTAGAGCATTTACTGGTTTTGCTTCTGATTGGTGGAGTGCGCATTGTAAGAAAAACATTGATAACCAACCCACAACTTGGAAACATTTGAAAGATGTAACGAGACAACAATTTTTCCCTCCTTACTATCGTCGTGAATTGCTTCGCAAATTTGAACAATTTAAACAAGGCAACAACACTGTTCACGCTTACTACCAAGAGTTCAAATCTTATATGCATCATTGTGACATAGAAGAATCTGAGGACGATACAACGAATAGATTTTTTGGTGGTTTGAACCATGATATTCAGGCAAGATTTCAGTATATTCCTCGTTGCATTACTGGTATGTATGTTCGTGCTTGTACCTTTGAGAGACAGTTACAAGATGATGCATTGGGTGAGTACAACAACTACTATTCCAGTTCATGCTCACCACCACCGGTTGGTTCCTCCACCGCTGCACCTACTAGAGCAGCCCCACCTCGGATTGTGAGCGCGACATCATCTCAAGAGTATGGTGCATTGTCTACGTCTGTACCTACATCAGCCTACGCCTTTGCATAAGGTAACAAAGAAGGTATTGATGATATAACTTCACATGAGAATGATGCATCCCTAGTTAACTTGAATGCGTCATGTGATACCTGGTGATTTGAGTACAACGCGTATTTTAGAGAATCTTCATACTGTCATGAATGCGCCATGTGATCAAACAACTGAAATACCAACAATTTTGAGTGCACCCATTGAATTAACTGTTGATGCAAAAGAATCAATGTTTAACCATTTTGATATGACCTCTAATCTTTGTGATGATTCTGTGTTGAATGACTTATTGCATGTTTGCTTATTTAAGCATGTAAATTTGAAGCAAGTAAGGTTTATTCACCAATGTTGGGATGGTTTAATGATGAACATTGTCAATCTTTTGAAATGAATAAGAGCTTCACTTATATGTGCATACTGAGTTGCAATATTTTCATGCCTTCTACTTCTTGTGCTAATTTTTTGGCTCTAGATTTTATAAACTATGCAAGTTACTCATCTATTCATGTGTCATATATGCAAAAATCAAGGGAAGTAAAAATAGATGACATATACATATACAACATGTACACCTTGTCTCTTTTGTTAGCCACATTTCAGATTAAGCAACGCCGAGGACGGCTTTATTTTCAAGAAGGGGAGGATGATGAGGACATGACTACCTTGGATATGACCAAAAATGATGAGGACATCAATACCATTGTTACACCCACAGCCCCTACTGTTACATATACTGGACCAATTACTAGAGCTCACGCACGCCAACTGAATTACCATGTACTTTCATTTATTGGTAATGATTCTAATGTTCATGAGAATATGATGCTGCCTAAATTGGATACATTTGTTTTGCTTACAAATGAAGGGCCTAGCTTGGAGAAGGATGAACATTGGAGCAAGAACACGATGGAGTTGATGGCATGCGCAAGGGATCAAGAACGGAGTTACAAGTGATGATTTCAGACTTTGAAGCCACCATAAGGTGTGCATGAAGCCTTGGACGAAATATACAAGATGCCACTTCATAAATTTCGTTTAGAGGCTATTCTAGGTGCTTGCGTCACCTTATTATTTGGCCAGGCCCATGTATTTTCGAAATACTTAAGTATAGGCTGTTTTAGAGTCCGTATGTGTGGGGAAACAAGAGTTAGGGTTGGTTTGGACCCTCCTCCAAGGGCCACGAAATTCCCACCCTCTTCCTCCATATATACAGCCCTTAGGCGTCGCTTAGACTTTGGGGATTTTTAGTTAAAAGTTAGCCATGCCAATTTTGTGTACTTCGCTTGTGTCCAACGACTGCACCAAGACCGCTTACGGATCCCCACCTTTATCAAGATTTCATATATATTTGCAATATTCAGATTGCTTTATCATATTCTTGCTTGTTCTTCGATTGCTTGCAGGAATAACCTTCGTGGTCGTTGATCGTGTTCGCGTGGTCAAGAACCTCTCGGAGTTGGTTTAGCGATTGCTAAGGCGCAACGTCAGGCACATTTGTTGTCGGATCATCAAAGTCGCTCCACCTAATCAATAGTTATCATCTCATCGAAGATCAGGACCCTTGCCTCTATCAAGAACGGGGAGAAATCACAAGGGGAACACTCAAGAACAAGTCCAAATCACACATCCACTAGACAATCAAACACACAAGATCCACAAGGTACATGAACAACAAAAGGAAAGATCCAAGGTAAAGTTCATCCCAAATCGAAAGGAGATGGGGGCTTGAATCCAAGAAGGATCTTCCCACGAAGGGGGGCTTGAATCCCTCGGGATCTTCTCACATGGAGGTCTTGAACTCCATGGGAGTGGTCTCTCTCTCAAGAGTAGAGGTAGGAGCAAAGCTCACCTAAGAATGAGCTATCATATTTGCTAACCCTAGAAAGGAGGTGGAGGTGGTCTATTTATAGTCTAAGCCACCAAGGGGTAAGTGGGAGAGGGATACAAGGCCAAAGGCCCGCGGCTGCACACACAGGTGTCGGACGTTCGGTGGGGGTCGGACGTCCGGAAGCTCGGGACGGTCCGGACGTCCGGAAGTCTTCGGACTTCCGTAAATATCATTCTGTCGCCGTGGCATCAGTCGTTCGGAGGCGCTCGGTCATCCGTGGCCTGGGAGGTGTCCGACGTCCTGTCTAGGTCGATCGTCCGGTCGCTGTAGATCTCGTCGGCTGGACTCTGGGATGCGTTAGGTAGCGGACTTCCGGTGGACGCCGGTCGTCCGGGCGCTGTAGAGGGTCAGACGTCCGGAGGCTTCGGCCGTCCGTCATTATGAGACTCCGCAGCACCTTCTTCTTCCGCCTTCGCTTCCATGCCTCCCTCGCGGATGGTGTAGTCGTTCCTTGGCGCTTGCACTCCTCCTTGACATCCTTGAAGCTCCGACAATACCTATGCATGCACACGGGAGAAGTGTCAAGTAGTACACCATCCTCGAAGGGGTCAACTGAGCACTTGTAATGGAGAAGATTCACCTTTATGTATGAGAAGTAGAGGTCGCACGTGTCACTTGCCAAATGGACTCTTGACATGGTGATGACCATAGGATGCTCTGCATCAGCCCTTTTGTTCATGGCTTTCACATGCATGAGTTACAGCATGCCATCCGGCGAAAACAAGGAGCATAAGGCATATAGCCGCCAGATTTTCTTCAATTTATGGCCAAATGAGATTGTCCGGATCATAGAGCATCTACTGAAAGGTATGTTTGTCCCTACCAGGGGGGCTAATGTCTATAAGCAACATAATCTCACGAATTTCCTTCAAAAGGAAGTGCCAATGGGAATTAAACTTGTCGAAAAACAGCGATTTAATGATGTTCTTTGACTTTCGGGGCCAAAAGTCCATCTTAAGGCTGAATTTTAGGCTACTCTGGGCCTCTGGTGCAAGCGGGAGTATTTTTGATTTGCACACTCGCCATGAAAGCAGTTTGAGTACTTATGGGTCCGACACGGACCAATGACAAAATTATGACCGCTTTAGTGAACATATGTCCAATCTATGGCAGTCCTTGAAAGTACTTAATTTCCTCGTGCACTTTTTGCTTGACTGCCCCAAAATTTGTTGTCTTCAATAGTGGAGATATCGTTTCCACATATATATTGACCGATGCTAGGAATGCCCTTTTGTTCTGGGCTTTCACGCGCATGAGTTACAGCATGCCATCCGGCGAAAACAAGGAGAATAAGGCATATAGCCACTGGATTTTCTTCAATTTACGGCCAAATGAGATTGCCCGGATCATAGAGCATCTGCAGAAACGTACGTTTGTCCCTACAAGCGGGGCTAATGTCTATAACCAACATAATCTCTCGAATTTACTTCAACAGGAAGTGCCAATGGGTTCAGAAACTTGTCTAAAAAATTATCAGGACATGACTACCTTGGATATGACCAAATATATTGCATACATGTATATTTGTGAGGTGATTTCAAATGCAAACTATGCAATAATTTATTTATGTCATCCAGGACAAAAATACTTCACAAACTTTTGTGCCATGTCTAATTGCAGGTGTATGGGACATTTGTACAATACACATATGAAGATAAAGGAGAAAAAGATGTTTACTTGCTGTTCAAAAAGTTCTTTCACGTCACTTTTGGCCCAAGAGAAGATAGAGTCCAAATCTCTCACGTTCTGGACTCAGATTCGGACTCCACAGACACACCTGATTCAAAACGCCAGAACTCTTTCATCCGGACACCGAATTGGGTGATTCTTTCTTTGTTTGAAAGTAGATTTCATGCTCTTTCCAACCCAATTGGAATCACCTTATAATCCGTCCGAAGCGTGGAGTTATGGACGAAACAATCTGACGATGCAGCAGAATCCGAGTCAAACTTTAAGTCCAAAGGTGTTACGTCACCTCCACTTGGGCCCATGAGCCTTGTACGACCTACGGTTGGTTTTAGGCTGCCTTGGGACGTTCTCCCACCTCCTTGGCCGCCACCCCTTGCTCCTATATAAGTAGATCCATCTAGTAGCTTTTTTCTTGGAATTTGTTTAGTTAAAAGTTAGCCATTGCAACTTCGTGTACTTCGTTTGTGTCCAACGACCAGACCAAGACGGCTTACGGATCCCCACCTTTATCAATACTTCATATATACCGCAATATTCAGATTGCTTTTATCATATTCTTGCTTGTTCTTCGATTGCTTACAGGAATAGACCTTCGTGGTCGTTGATTGTGCTCCGCGTGGTCAATAACCTCTCGGAGTTGGTTTAGCGATTGCTAAGGCGCAACGTCAGGCATGTTTGTAGTCGGATCGTCAAAGTCGCTCCACCAAATCGATATTTATCATCTCATCGAAAGATCGACATCCCGATGAGCACATCAATACCATTGTTACACCCACAGCCCCTCATCGCTACATATCTCGGACCAATTACTAGAGCACGCTACCGCCAATTAAATTATCGGTACTTTCGTTTCTTGGTAATGATTCTAATGTTCACGAGAATATGATGCTGCCTTAAATTGGATACATTTGTTTTGCTTACAAATGAAGGGCCTAGCTTGGAGAAGGATGGACATTGGAGCACGAACAAGCATGGAGATGATGGCATGCTAAGAGGAACAAGAACGGAGTTACAAGTGATGATTTCAGGACTTTGAAGCCACCATAATGGGTGCATGAAGCCTTGGACGGAATATACAAGATGCCACTTCATAAATTTCGTCCCGAGGCTATTCTAGGTGCTGCATCACCTTATTATTGGGCCAGGCCCATGTAATTTCGAAATACATAAGTATAGGCTATTTTTAGAATCCGTATGTGTGGGGAACAAGAGATAGGGTTGATTTGGACCCCTCCATCAAGGGCCACGAAACTCCCTCTTTCTCCATATATACAGCCCTTAGGGCATCGCTTAGACTTTGGGTTTTGTTTAGATTAAAGTTCGCCATAGCTGCAACTTCGCGTGCATTTCGCTTGTGTTCAACAACTGCATAAAGACGCCACGTAACCCCACCTTGATCAATAAAGCTTTCATCTTATATTCGCAATATCCAGATTGCAATCTCAGTTTCTTGCTTGTTGTTCGCTTGCTCGCAGGAACAGACCCTCATGGTCGTTAATCTTGCTCGGCGTGGTCAATAACCTCTCGAGTTGGTTTAGCGATTGCTAAGGCGCCGACGCCCTCGCACGTTCAGAGTCGGATCGTCAAAGTCGACTTCCACCAAAGCGATATCCATCATCTCATCGAAAGACGAGACACCTTTGCCTCTATCAAGTGGTATCAGATTTCCGTGTTGCTCGGTGAGATTTTACAGTTTTTCGTCGTTTAGATCGAGTCTGTTCTTCATACCTATAGTCCACGAAAAAGCCAAAAAAAATTAGGGTTAGTTCATCCTCATCCGAACCAATCTGAGCCTTTGCATAATCTTTTCTGTATTTGCTTTGTTGAATTTGCGGTTGCATCGTCGTGTCAAGTTGCTGGTCTTAGCGTCTAGTCTTTTAGAGTTTCGAGTTCTGTTCACAAGTTGTCACGTCGCCGATGCCATATATCACCACCGCATTATCATCGTCGCTGCTGCCATATACCACCACCACATATTCACAGCCAATCCGAATCCATATACGCCACCACATATCCGCCGCCATCACGCCAATCCGAGTCCAGCTGCAACATATATCCTCCACCAGTCCGAGTTCCACCCGATTCATCTCCCCCACCAGTCCGAGTTCCACCAGATTCATCTCCGCCACCAGTCCTAGTCCGAGTCCAGTATTTATTGCTTTGTTTTCGATTTCCAGATCACGCCATACTCCGAGTCGTGATAGAGAAGGACTCCTGAACTTTCGAGTTACCCGCAGTAGGAAAATTCTGGCTAGGCAGTTTTTAGACCATTTGTAGACTTTTTCGAAAAAAATTTATTGCGGAGCAAAAAAAAGAGGAAAAATAATTGCAAAGAAAAGAAAAAAAAGCGAATAAAAATTCAGAGTGTGCTCCTCCCTTGTTTACGTGCCGTGTCGTGATTTTGTTGGTGTTCTAGGCTCACGTCTCTAGCACAGTCTAGCCTAGGACCAGCACAGTACCGTTGTTGAGCGTTAATTCAACTTTGCATCTCTGAATTGATTATTGCTGACCCTTTTTGCTACCATATTATAAGCCTTCCCAGCTCCACATACATCTACATCGTGCGTTTGACTCTCCCTGGTAATCGCTCTATCCAAGCTTTGAGAGTTTTGACTACAACGGTTGCCGATCACCACCTGCTGCTGGGTAAGAACTGGTAAGAATTTGAGATTTGCTTGATGGGTTTGTGATACACCATCACCACTTCTTAGTAGTCTGTAGGATCATATTCTTGTGTGTTTCTATTTGCTACTAACCATGGTAGGATCACAAGTCGATGAGACTGACCGAGAACCCGATTTAACAAACAGCTACATGATAAATTTCAGCAAATGATGAGTGGACAGGTGCAAGATGTGCTAAACAGATTTGACGAGGCCATGGAGAAGATAGATGGCATTGAGAAGACGTTCGAAACAAAGCTTGATAGCAAGGTTAATTAATTGCTCGCGCGTTTTTCACAACCACCGCCGGCTGCACCTATCGCACCTCTGCAACAACAACAACTACAACTATGCCCCCTTCCGAATCAGTATGGACGAGCACAGCGTGTTCCTATTGAGCCAGGACAAAATTCTGGTGCCGCTGCTACTGCTGTTGGTGCTTCTGTAGCTCCTGCTGTTACTGCAGAGGTGGAGGAATATTATGAGAATGAGGTTGATCAAAATCAGAACTACGTGCAGCCACCAGCACCACAACCAGCAGGTCGACCTCAGGTATATATTCGCAATGGTAGGCCTGCACTACCACCTCAGGTACGAGATAATGACCATATTCCGAAACTGAAATTGAATATTCCACCATTTGAGGGTAGATATGTTCCTGATATATATATCTTACTTGGGAGTTAGAAACTGAACAACGTTTTACATGTTTACAATATCCTGAGGAGAGACGGGTTGCTGCTGCTGTTTGTGCTTTCACTTGTTTTGCATGTGTATGGTGGTCTGAACATTGTAGATTATATCCTATTCCAACTACTTGGGCTGCTTTGAAAACTGCTATGCGTACTCGTTGGGTTCCACCATATTATCAACATGAATTGCTTCAAAAATTGCAGCGTTTAAGACAAGGAAAAAATTCTGTAGAAGAATATTATCAGGAATTACAAACTGGCATGATTAGATGTGGTATTGTTGAGGAGAATGAAGCTATGCTTGCACGTTTTATAGGTGGATTAAATAGAGAGATTCAGACCAATCTAGAGTATAAGGAGTATACTAATATCACTCGTTTATTCCATCTTGCTTGTAAAGCTGAACGTGAAGTGCAGGATCGACAAGCATTGGTGCGAACTAACTTTTCTGCAGGTCGACTTTCATCATGGACACCGCATGCATCCTCTACTTCCACTACACCAGCACCTCCAGTCGTGACACAAGAAAGCAGGCACAACCACCACTATCTGCCAAGAGCGCCCCTGCCGGGCCTACACAGAGCTCTTCTTCTTCCATGCCATCAACAGGGCACACAAGTGATATTATTAATCGTCGTTGTAAGGGAAGAGGTCATTATGTGAGAGAACGCAAATCTCAGCGTGTGATGATTGCTACTGAGGATGGTGGGTATGAGTCCGCTAGTGACTATAATGAGGAGACTTTGGCTCTTATTACACGTGAAGAACATGGTGGAGATGATTCTGATCATGACAATCAATACATGGCTCCCAAGACGCCGACAGATATGAATGTTTAGTTGCTCAACATGTTTTGAGTGTACAGGTCACACAAGCTGAGCAAAATTAGAGGCACAATTTGTTCCATACAAAGGAGTTGTGAAGGAACGCTCATGCGCTGGCCATCATAGATGGAGGGAGCTGCAACAACTTGGCTAGCATGGAGATGGTGGAGAAGCTATCTCTCACCACAAGACCACATCCACATCCTTACTACATCCAATGGTTCAACAACAGCGGCAAGGTTAAGGTAACACGTACTGTTCGTGTGCATTTAGTATCTCTACATATGCTCATTATGTTGATTGTGATGTGGTACCTATGCAAGCATGTTCCTTATTAATTGGTCGACCATGGCAATTTGATAAAAATTCTGTACACCATGGTAGAAACAATCAGTATACTCTTGTTCATAAGGATAAAAATATTACTTTGCTTCCAATGACTCCTGAGTCCATTTTGAAAGATGATATTAATAGAGCTAATAAAGCAAAACAGGAGAAAAATAAGAGTGAAAATCAGATTGTGGCAAACGAATTTGAGCAACAAATGAAGCCTAATAGTAAACCATCTAGTGTTGCTTCTGAAATTAAATTGAAGAGTGCATGTTTACTTGCCACTAAATCTGATATTGATGAGCTAGATTTTTGCAAATCTGTTTGCTATGCTTTTGTGTGCAAAGAGGCATTATTTTCATTCGAGGACGTGCCTTCCTCTTTGCCTCCTGCTGTCACTAACATTTTGCAGAGTTCACGACGTCTTTCCACAAGACGTGCCACCGGGATTACCGCCTATTCGAGGGATTGAGCATCAGATTGACTTAATTTCCGGTGCTTCACTGCCAAACCGTGCGCCATACCGTACCAATCCAGAGGAGATGAAGGAGATTATGCGTCAAGTACAAGAGCTTCTCGACAAAGGTTATATACGCGAATCCCTTAGTCCTTGTGTTGTTCCTATTATTCTAGTGCCCAAAAAGGATGGTACATCGTGTATGTGTGTTGATTGTAGAGGCATTAATAATATTACTATTCGTTATCGTCATCCGATTCCTAGGCTAGATGATATGCTTGATGAATTGAGTGGCTCTACAATATTCTCCAAAGTTGATTTGCGTAGTGGATACCATCAAATTCGTATGAAATTGGGGGATGAATGGAAAACAGCATTTAAAACTAAGTTTGGATTATATGAGTGGTTAGTCATGCCTTTTGGGTTAACTAATGCACCTAGTACTTTCATGAGATTAATGAACGAAGTTTTACGTGCTTTCATTGGACGATTTGTGGTAGTTCACTTTGATGACATATTGATTTATAGCAGAAGTTCTTGGACGACAGACACGTTTTCACCATCACGAGAGTTGGGACAACACACACAAGCACATGGTCAGGTTATCTCTTTACCGTCATTTGAGGGTAGATTTAATCCTGCTATTTATCTAGCTTGGGAGCTTGAAGTAGAACAAGTTTTTCGTCACCATGACTTTTCTGAACTTGAGAGAGTACGAGCTGCCACTAGAGCATTTACTAGTTTTGCTTCTGTTTGGTGGAGTGTGCATTGTAAGAAAAACATTGATAACCAACCCACAACTTCGAAACATTTGAAAGATATAATGAGACAACAATTTTTCCCTCCTTACTATCGTCGTGAAATTCTTTGCAAATTTGAACAATTTAAACAAGGCAACAACACTGTGCATGCTTACTACCAAGAGTTCAAATCTTATATGCATCATTGTGACATAGAAGAATCTGAGGATGATACAGTGAATAGATTTTTTGGTGGTTTGAACCATAATATTCAGGCAAGATTTCAGTATATTACTCGTTGCATTACTGGTATGTAACTTCGTGCTTGTACCTTTGAGAGACAGTTACAGGAGGATGCATTGGGTGACTAAAACAACTACTATTCCAGTTCATGCTCACCACCGTCGGTTGGTTCCTCCACAGTTGCACCTACTAGAGCAGCCCCACCTCGGATTGTGAGCGCAACATCATCTCAAGAGTATGGTGCATTGTCTACGTCTGTACCTACGTCAGCTACGTCTTTCCGACAACATAACAGTAATGGTATTGATGATATAACTTCACATGAGAGTGATGCATCCCTAGTTAACTTGAATGCATCATGTGTTGAGTTACCTAGTGATTTGAGCATAGCACCTATTTTAGAGAATCTTGATACTGTCATCAATGCGTTATGTGATCAAACAACTGAAATACCAACAATTTTGAGTTAACTGTTAATGCAAAAGAATCAATGTTTAATCATTTTGATATGACCTCTAATCTTGGTGATGATTCTGTGTTAAATGACTTATTGCATGTTTGCTTATTTAAGCATGTTGTAGCATGTAAATTTGATGCAAGTAAGGTTTATTCACCAATGTTGGGATGGTTTAATGATGAATATTGTCAATCTTTTAATATGAATAAGAGCTTCACTTATATGTGCAAACTGAGTTGCAATATTTTCGTGCCTTATACTTATGATAATATTTTGGCTTTATATTTTATGATCTATGAAAGTTACTCATGTATACATGTGTCATATGTGCAAAAATCAAGGGAAGTAAAAATGGATGACATATACATATACAACATGTACACCTTGTCTCTTTTGTTACTATTTAATCCACCCAGAAACGCGCAAGCATAGCTTCATTCTCCTCAATAATACCACATCTAATAAAGCCAGCTTGTAATTCCTCGATAATATTCTTCTCACGAATTTTCCTTGTCTTAAGCGCTGCGTTTTTGAAGTAATTCACGTTGATAATATGGTGGAACCCAACGAGTACGCATAGCAGTTTTCAAAGCAGCCCAAGTAGCCGGAACAGGATATAATTCAATGTTCATTCAACCAAACACATGCAAAGCTAGAAAGAACACGCCTCCTCGTGATATTGTAAACATGTAAATCGTTGTTCGCCTTAACTCCCAAGTAAGATAATATCAGAACATATCTACCTCAAATGGTGGAATATTCAATTTCAGTTTAGGGAGATGGTCATGATCTCGCACTGAGGGGGAGCCCCACATTGCCATTATTTGCATGGACTAATTCGGTGGTTGTGGTGCCGTGGTTGCAACGTAGTTTCGATGTTGATCAACCTCATCCTCGAATCTCCCACATAATCATCCTCCCCACATCGCCAGCACAGGAGCCACAAGTATCAACAAATAAAGACCAGCAGCTTGGCCAGTCAAGAGGGACACGGGTCGCTTCTACGGAGGGCTGTTTCACATGTGGAGGTAGTCGTTGTTGTTGTTGTAGAGGCGCAGGGCACCTGGTGGTGGTGGTAGATGCGAAAGCAATTCATTAAACTTGTTATCGAGCTTTGTCAACGCCTTCTCAATGCCATCTATCTTCTCCATGGCCTCAAATCTATTTAGCACATCTTCTACCCGCCCACTCATCATTTGTTGAAACTTATCATGTAACGCTTTGTTTGTCATGTTCTCCCAATACCTCTGCTTGGCCAGATCCCGCCATGGTTAGCAGCAATAGAAACACACTTAATATGATCCTACAGATTACTAACAAGAGGTGGTGGTGGGTGTCACAAATTGGCCAAGCAAATCTCAAATTCTTACCGGCCTACTCAAAGAAGAAAGGTGATCGGCAAATCGTAATCAAAACTCTCAAAAGCTTGATAGAGCCGATAGAGGCAAAGGTGTCCTGCCTTTCACATGAGATGGTGATTTCATTTGGTGGAAGTCGATTTTTGACGATCCGATCATTTAACGCGGCGAGGATCGTCATACTTTAGCAATCGCTAAACCAACTCCGAGGTTATCACCACGCCGAAAGACGCATCAACCTCGACCACGAGGTCTATTTCATGAGAAAGCAAACGAAGAACAAGCAAGAAACCGATTGCAACTGGATATTGCGTAATATAAGATGAAAGCTTTATTGATCAAGGTGGGGTTCTGTGGACGCTTTGTCCGGTCAAAGGAACACAAACGGCACGCGGGTTGCAGCTATGGCGTAA
The DNA here is from genome assembly GCA_021437245.1 of Aegilops speltoides. Classification (NCBI taxonomy): domain Eukaryota; kingdom Viridiplantae; phylum Streptophyta; class Magnoliopsida; order Poales; family Poaceae; genus Aegilops; species Aegilops speltoides. Next base: position 33,096 of record JAHHZJ010001905.1, read on the forward strand.
CTTTTGATCTAAATGAAACCCAAGTTCAAACAAGTGCTCTAAGGGCTGTATATATGAGGAAGAGGGTGAATTTCGTGGCCTCTTGTGGAGGGTCCAAACTAACCCTATCTCTTGTTTCAACATACGGACTCTAAAAATAGCCTATACTAATGTATTTCGAAATTACATGGGCCTGGCCTATAATAAGGTGTGACGCAGAGCACTCCAGAATAGCCTATGGACTCTAATATTATGAAGTGGCATCTTGTATATTTCGTCCAAGGCTTCATGCACTCCTTATGGTGGCTTCAAAGTCCCTAAATCACTTGTAACCTGCTCTTGATCTCCTTGGCGCATGCCATCAACTCCATGTGTGTTCTTGCTCCAATGTTCATCCTTCCAAGCTAGGCCCTTCATTTGTAAGCAAAACAAATGTATCCAATTTAGGCAGCATCATATTCTCATGAAACATTAGAATCATTACCAAGAAACGTAAAGTACCGTAATTTAGTTGATGCGGCGCGAGCTCTAGTAATTGGTCCAAGATGTATAGCAAATAGGGGCTGTGGGTGTAACAATGGTATTGATGTCCTCATCAAGAGCGATTGCCGTGGAGAGTCAAACGCATTTAATGAGATGTATGTGGAGTCAGTGAAGCTTATAATATGGTAGCAAAAGGGTCGCTAAATAATCAATTCGTAGCTGCAAAGTTGAATAAACGCTTCAACGATTTATTTATCCTAGGCTAGACTGCACAGAGACGCGTAAGAACACTAACAAAACTACTAAATGAACAAGGAGGAGCACACTTGAATTTTTTTTTTCACTTTTTTGCATTTTTTCTCTTTTTTTTTCTCCGCAACAATTTTTTTTTTCGAAAAAAAGTTCAAATGGTCTAAAAACCCCAGCTTAATTTTCCGCACTTAGCCGGAACTATTTTTCTTCTGCGGATGGCTAGGATGTTGGGGAGTCTCATCACTAATTTTATATCATGACTGGAAATCAAAAATAGAGTAACAAAAACATCGACTTAAAAGGACCGGTGGCGAGATGAACTGTGGAACTCGGACTGGTGGCGAGATGAATCTGGAACCTTGACCAAGCGTGATGGCGAAGGATATGTGGTATGATATGGCAGCGTGTGATGATGATGATGCGGTGAATATATGGCAAGCCGCGACGCGGACAACCTCGTGAACAACTCAAACTCTAAAGGACTAGACGCCAAGACAAGCAACTTGACACTTCATTTATGCAACCGCAAATTCAACAAAGCAAATACGTAAAAGATTATAAAGGCTCAGATTGGTCTTTCATGGGATGAACTAACCCTAATTTTTTGGCTTTTCGTGGACTATAGGTATGAAGAATGACCGATCTAAACTACGAAACCGTAAAATTCACCGAGCAACCCGAACTGATACCACTTGATAGAGCAAAGGTGTCTGCCTTTTCGATGAGATGGTGGATTTTCATGGTGGAGTCGACTGACGATCCGACCATTTAACGTATGAGATCGCCGCTACTTAGCAATCGCTAAACCAACTCCGGAGGTTATTGACCACGCCTTTGAGCACGCATCAACTGACCACGTAAGGTATGTTTCGCGAGCAAACGAAGAACAAGCAAGAAATCGAGATTGCAATCTGGATATTGTAATATAAGATGAAAGCTTTATTGATCAAGGTGGGTTCTCGGACGCTCTTTGTCCGTCAGTGAACACAAAAGAAGTAATGCAGTTGCGCTATGGCTTAACTTTAATCTAACAAAACCCAAGTTCAAACGACGCCTCTAAGGGTCAGATATGGGGAAAAGGAGGGAATTTCGTGGGTTCTGAGGGTGGGTCCAAACCAAACCTGTCTTGTTTCCCACACATACTTGGACTCTAAAAATAGCCTATACTAAGATTTCTGAAATTACATGGGCTCTTCAATAATAAGGTGACGCTGCACCTAGAATAGCCTATGGACTAATATTGAAGTGGCATCTTGTATATTTCGTCCAAGGCTTCATGTGCACTTATGGTGGCTTCAAAGTCCCGAAATCATCACTTGTAACTCCGTTTGATCCTTTGGCGCATGCCATCAACTCCATGCGTTCTTGCTCAATGTTCATCCTTCTCTGCTAGGCCCTTCATTTGTAAGCAAAACAAATGTATCCAATTTAGGCAGCATCATATTCTCATGAACATTAGAATCATTACCAAGAAACCAAAGTACTCCGGAATTTAATTGGCGGCGCAGCTCTAGTAATTGGTCCCAGATATGTAACAAAGAGGGGTCAGGTGTAACAATGGTATTGATGTCCTCATTTTTCCTTGATTAGATTTATTTTCTTACCTTGTCCAAGAAAAAGCCATAAAAAAGTTAGATCTATTCATCCTTTGTCCGCCACCGAGCCTTTGTAATTTTATTTTCATTGTATGCATTGTTGAATTATCTGCTGCATCGTCGTGTTAAGTTGTGGTCTTAGTGTCTAGTTCGCTTAGAGTTTCGAAGTTCTGTTCACATTAGTCACGCCACAAGCTGCATCGTTATCCCTTCCGCTGTCCACCATCCATCCATCAGCTTCCACCACGCGCTACCCAATTGCTCATTGTCATAATCATAGTTGAGATCGTTCACATTCGCTGATCCAATCAGATCTTATCTAGTTTGTTTGGAACGAGAGAGAAAAAGATGGAGAAAAAAAGAGAGAAAAAAGTAAAAAAAAACTTAGAGAAAAAAAGAAAAAGGTGAGGAAAAAATTGAGAAGAAAAAACAAAATTCGGATCTATCTAGACTCAATTCAGTTGAATTCGATTGAATTGCTTTTGCATCGCTTAGTAAAACAAGCATAACTTTCTCACAAAGTCCGCTTTTGGGTCTCGAAAGTACTCATTAAAAGCTAGCGACGAACAGATCTAAATAATTGCGTATTAGTTCAATATTTGGCACCTCAAAATCAGCTCCTTGTCAATATTCACAAGATACAGCTTGTTCCAGCTTTTCGTGCCGCTTTAGAATTCTTTGACTCCTCATATCAATCAGAATTGATTGATCTTTTTTGCATTGGAAAGCTTGAGCTAGTATCATTATTTGAAAATTTATCGGTAATTGGCCAAACTTTCCAAGAGAAAAGTTGAGAGAGAGTTGTTTCATATCCCGCTTGGCGCTTGTTTTTCATCATTATCTTCTTTACTGCCAGATCTTTACTTATATCTTGCTTTCCAGAGCTACTTAGTATCCTTCATTGATGCTAGTTATGCTACTACCGTGACCTCATTAGTGTTCTAGGATCGCGCCTCTAGTCCGGGTCTAGCCTAGACCAGCATACATTCTCGCTGAGCGCTTATTCAACATTAAATCTTTGAATTGATTATTGCTAATTTTTGCTACCATATATAGCCAACCCAGCTCCACATATTTCTACACCTGTATAATGTACGCCTCGGGCAATCACTTTTACACAATCTTCGTGAGTTACTTGACACCGTCATTCGTCACCACCGCCGCATGGTAAGAACTTGTAAGATATTAATATTTGCTTTTCGTGAGCACACAACCACATCCTAGTTGTTCATAGGAACATTATTCTCTAATTTTGTTTTTGTTTCTACTAATCATGATAGGTTCCAGATAGAAGTTCTTGGACGATGGACACATCTTCACAATCACGAGAGTTGGGACAACACAACAAGCACATGGTCGTGTTATCTTTTACCGCTATTTGAGGGTATATTTAATCCTGCTATTTATCTAGCTTGGGAGCTTAAGTAGAACAAGATTGGCCACCATGACTTTTCCGAACTTGAGAGATACGAAATGCCACTAGAGCATTTACCGTTTTGCTTTCCTGGTGGAGGCGATTAAGAAAAACATTGATAACCAACCCACAACTTGGAAACATTTGAAAGATGTAACGAGACAACAATTTTTCTCCCATTATCGCCGGAATTGCTTCGCAAATTTGAACAATTTAAACAAGGCAACAAACTGTTCACGCTACTACCAAGAGTTCAAATCTTATATGCATCATTGTGACATAGAAGAATCTCGAGGACGATACAACGTAATAGATTTTTGGTGGTTTGAACCATGATATTCAGCAAGATTTCAGATATTCCTCGCATTACCGGTATAATGTTCGTGGTTGTACCTTTGAGAGAAGCTATAAGATGATGCATTGGGTGAGTACAACAACTACTATTCCAAATATGCTCACCACCACCGTTGGTTCCTCCACCGCTGACCTACTAGAGCAGCCCTAACCTCATTGAGCGCGACATCATCTCAAGAGTATGGTGCATTGTCTACGCTCTGCATTTACATCACCTACGCTCTTATGTATAAGGTAACAAAGAAGGTATTGATGATATAATTCACATGAGAATGATGCATCCCGTTAACTTGAATGCGCTATGTGATACCGTGATTTGAGTACAACGCGTATTTTAGAGAATCTTCATATTGCCATGAATGCGCCATGTGATCAAACAACCTAAATACCAACAATTTTGAGTGCACCCATTGAATTAATCATTTGATGCAAAAGAATCAATGTTTAACCATTTTGATATGACCTCTAATCTTTGTGATGATTCTCGTGTTGAATGACTTATTGCATGTTTGCTTATTTAAGCATGTAAATTTGAAGCAAGTAAGGTTTATTCACCAATGTTGGATGGTTTAATGATGAACATTGTCAATCTTTTGAAATGAATAAGAGCTTCACTTATATGCATACCGAGTTGCAATATTTTCATGCCTTTCACTTCTTGTGCTAATTTTTGGCTCTAGATTTTATAAACTATGCGTTACTCATCTATTCATGTGTCATATATGCAAAAATCAAGGGAAGTAAAAATAGATGACATATACATATACAACATGTACACCTTTGTCTTTGTTAGCCACATTTCAGATATAACGAGGACTTTTATTTTCAAGAAGGAGGATGATGAGGACATGACTACCTTTGATATGACCAAAAATGATGAGGACATCAATACCATTGTTACACCCACAGCCCTAATGTATATATATATCGGACCAATTACTAGAGCTCACGACGCCAACCTAATTACCATGTACTTTCATTTATTGGTAATGATTCTAATGTTCATGAGAATATGATGTGCTTAAATTGATACATTTGTTTTGCTTACAAATGAAGGGCCTAGCTTGGAGAAGGATGAACATTGGAGCAAGAACACGCATGGAGTTGATGGCATGCGCAAGGATCAAGAACGGAGTTACAAGTGATGATTTGGACTTTGAAGCCACCATATGTGCATGAAGCCTTGGACGAAATATACAAGATACTTCATAAATTCTGTTTAGAGGCTATTCTAGGTGCCGCATCACCTTATTATTTGGCCAGGCCCATGTATTTTCGAAATACTTAAGTATAGGCTGTTTTAGAGTCCGTATGTGTGGGAAACAAGAGTTAGGTTGGTTTCGACCCTCCTCCAAGGGCCACGAAATTCCCACCCTCTTCCTCCATATATACAGCCCTTAGGCGCCGCTTAGACTTTGGGATTTTAGTTAAAAGTTAGCCATGCCAATTTTGTGTACTTCTGCTTGTGTCCAACGACTGCATCAAGACCGCTACTGATCCCCACCTTTATCAAGATTTCATATATTTGCAATATTCAGATTGCTTTATCATATTCTTGCTTGTTCTTCGATTGCTTGCGAATAACCTGGTCGTTGACGTGTCTTCGCGGGTCAAGAACTCTCTGAGTTGGTTTTATTGCTAAGGCGCAACGCCGTACATTTGTTGTCGGATCATCAAAGTCGCTCCACCTAATCAATAGTTATCATCTCATCGAAAGATCAGGACCCTTGCCTCTATCAAGAACGGGGAGAAATCACAAGGGGGAACACTCAAGAACAAGTCCAAATCACACATCCACTAGACAATCAAACACACAAGATCCACAAGGTACATGAACAACAAAAGGAAAGATCCAAGGTAAAGTTCATCCCAAATTAAAGGAGATGGGGGCTTGAATCCAAGAAGGATCTTCCCACGGCTGAATCCTGGATCTTCTCACATGGAGGTCTTGAACTCCATGGGAGTGGTCTTCTCTCAAGAGTAGAGGTAGGGCAAAGCTCACCTAAGAATGAGCTATCATATTTGCTAACCCTAGAAAGGAGGTGGAGGTGGTCTATTATAGTCTAAGCCACCAAGGGGTAAGGGAGAGGGATACAAGGCCAGGCCTGGGCTGGCGCACATTACGTGTCGACGTCGGTGGGGGTCTGACGTCCGAAGCTCGACGGTTCGACGTCCTAAGTTCGATTTCAGAATATCATTCACGCTGCGGCATCGGGCTGCTCGAGGCGCGGTCATCCGCGGGTCTGGAGGTGTCCGACGCCCGTTTAGGTCGACGTCTGCCGCCAGAGATCTCGCTTATTGACTCGATGCGTAGGCGGACTTCCTGGACGCCATTCGCAAGGCCAGAGAGGGTCGACGTCCTGAGGTTTCCGGCTGCCGAGACTAAGAAGACTTTTTCCGCTGCTTCATGCTTCCTCGCGATGGTGTGAAGCTGCTTGGCGCTCACCTTCCTGACATCCTGAAGCCCGGCTAACAATGCATGCACACGGGAGAAGTGTCAAGTAGTACACCATCTCGATAACAACAATCGAGCACTTGTAATGAGAAGATTCACCTTTATGTATGAGAAGTAGAGGTCGACGTGTCACTTCCAAATGGATCTTGACATGGTGATGACCATAGATGCTCGTGATCGTTCTTTTGTTCATGGCGCATGAGTTAAAGATGCCATCCGCGAAAACAAGGAGCATAGGCATATAGCCACCAGATTCTTCAATTTATGGCCAAATGAGATTGTCCGGATCATAGAGCATCTAATGAAGGTATGTTTGTTCTACCGGGGCTAATGTCTATAGCAACATAATCTCACGAATTTCCTTCAAAAGGAAGTGCCAATGGGGTCGTAAACTTGTCCGAAAAACAAATACTTAATGATGTTCTTGATTTTCGTGGCCAAAAAGTCCATCTAATATTGATTTTAGGCTACTCCCGGCCCCGTGCAAGCGAGTATTTTTTGGATTTGCACACTGCCATGAAAGCAGTTTGAGTACTTATGGTCCCATAACGGACCCAATGACAAAATTATGACCGCTTTTAGTGAACATATGTCCAATATGGCAGTCCTTGAAAGTACTTAATTTCTCGTGCACTTTTTGCTTGATCGCCCCAAAATTTGTTGTCTTCAATAGTGAGATATCGCTTCCACATATATATCGACCGATGCTAGAATGCCCTTTGTTCTGGCCACGCCGCATGAGTTACAAAGATGCCATCCGCCAAACAAGGAGAATAAGGCATATAGCCACGGATTTTCTTCAATTTACGCCAAATGAGATTGCCCGGTCTTATCAAGAGCATCCGCAGAAACGTACGCTTGTCCTACAAGCGGGCTAATGTCTATAACCAACATAATCTCTCTAATTTACTTCAACAGAAGTGCCAATGGGTTCAAAACTTGTCTAAAAAAATTATCAGGACATGACTACTTGGATATGACCAAATATATTGCATACATGTATATTTGTGAGGTGATTTCAAATGCAAACTATGCAATAATTTATTTATGTCATCCAGACAAAAATATTTCACAAACTTTTGTGCCATGTCTAATTGCAGGTGTATGGGACATTTGTACAATACACATATGAAGATAAAGGAGAAAGATGTTTACTTGCTGTTCAAAAGTTCTTCACGTCACTTTTGGCCCAAGAGAAGATAGAGTCCAAATCTCTCAATGCCTGGACTCAGATTCGACTCATGCATAATACCTGATTCAAAACGCCAGAACTCTTTCATCCGGACACCGAATTGGGTGATTCTTTCTTTGTTTGAAAGTAGATTTCATGCTCTTTCCAACCCAATTGGAATCACCTTATAATCCGTCCAAGCGTGAGTTATGGACGAAACAATCTGACGATGCAGCAGAATCCGAGTCAAACTTTAGTCCAAAGGTGTTACGTCACTCCACTTGGGCCCATGAGCCTTGTACGACCTACGGTTGGTTTTAGGCTGCCTTGGGACGCTTCTCCCACCTCCTTGGCCGCCACCCCTTGCTCCTATATAAGTAGATCCATCTAGTAGCTTTTTTCTTGGAATTTGTTTAGTTAAAAGTTAGCCATTGCAACTCTGCGGTACTTCGCTTGTGTCCAAACTACTGCATTCAAGACGGCTTACGGATCCCCACCTTATCAATACTTCATATATACTCGCAATATCAGATTGCTTTTATCATATTCTTGCTTGTTCTTCGATTGCATGGTGAATAGACCTTCGTGGTCGTTGATTGTGCTCCTGCGGGTCAATAACCTCTCGGAGTTGGTTTAGCGACAAGGCGTTAACGTCAGGCATGTTTGTAGTGATCGCCAAAGTCGCCTCCACCAAATCGATATTTATCATCTCATCGAAAGATCGACATCTCCTTGATGAGCACATCAATACCATTGTTACACCCACAGCCCCTCATCGCTACATATATCGGACCAATTACTAGAGCACGCTACCGCCAATTAAATTATCGTGCACTTTCGCTTGGTAATGATTCTAATGTTCACGAGAATATGATGCTGCCTAAATGGATACATTTGTTTTGCTTACAAATGAAGGGCCTAGCTTGGAGAAGGATGGACATTGGAGCACTAATACATGGAGATGATGGCATGCTAAGAGGAACAAGAACGGAGTTACAAGTGATGATTTCAGGACTTTGAAGCCACCATAATGGTGCATGAAGCCTTGGACGAATATACAAGATGCCACTTCATAAATTTCGTCCCGAGGCTATTCTAGGTGCTGCATCACCTTATTATTGGGCCAGCCCATGTAATTTCGAAATACATAAGTATAGGCTATTTTAGAACTGTGATGTGTGGGGAAACAAGAGATAGGGTTGATTTCGACCTCCATCAAGGGCCACGAAACTCCCCCTTTCTCCATATATACAGCCCTTAGGGCATCGCTTAGACTTTGGTTTTGTTTAGATTAAAGTTCGCCATAGCTGCAACTTCCATGATTTCGCTTGTGTTCAACAACTTATAAAGACGCCATGTAACCCCACCTTGATCAATAAAGCTTTCATCTTATATTCGCAATATCCAGATTGCAATCTCGCTTCTTGCTTGTTGTTCGCTTGCTCGCAGGAAATGCACCTCATGGTCGTTAATCTGCTCCGGCGTGGTCAATAACCTCTCGTGAGTTGGTTTAGCGACAGCATATGCCGACGCCCTCGCAGACGCTCAGAGTCGGATCACAAAGTTTACTTCACCAAAGCGATATCCATCATCTCATCGAAGATGAGACACCTTTGCCTCTATCAAGTGGTATCAGATTTGTGTTGCTTCATGAGATTTACAGTTTTTTCGCCGCTTAGATCGAGTCCTTCATACCTATAGTCCACAAAGCCAAAAAATTAGGGTTAGTTCATCCTCATCCAACCAATCTGAGCCTTTGCATAATCTTTTCTCAGATTTGCTTTGTTGAATTTGGCGTTGCATCGCCGTCGTTGCGGTCTTAGCGCCTAGTCTTTTAGAGTTTCGAAGTTCTGCTCACAAGTTGTCACGCCGATGCCATATATCACCACCGCATTATCATCGCACAGCTGCCATATACCACCACATATTCACAACCAACCGAATCCATATACGCCACACACATATCCGCCGCCATCACGCCTAATCCGAGTCCAAATGCAACATATATCCTCCACCACCGAAGTTCCACCCGATTCATCTCCCCACCATCCGAAGTTCCACCAGATTCATCTCCGCCACCACCCTAGTCCGAGTCCAAGATTTATTTTGTTTTCATTTCCAGATCACGCCATACTCCGAAGTCGTGATAGAGAAGGACTCTGAACTTCGAGTTACCCGCAGAGGGAAAATTCGCTAGGCAGTTTTTAGACCATTTGTAGACTTTTTCTAAAAAATTTATTGCGGAGCAAAAAAGAGGAAAAATAATTGCAAAGAAAAGAAAAAAAAGCTAATAAAAATTCAGAGTGTGCTCCTCCTTGTTTACGCGCAAGTGTGTCGTGATTTTGTTGGTGTTCTAGGCTCACGCCTCTAGCACGCCTAGCCTAGGACCAGACAAGATCGCTTGTTGAGCGCATTCAACTTTGCATCTCAATTGATTATTGGCCACCTTTTGCTACCATATTATAAGCCTTCCCAGCCCACATACATCTACATCAATGCTTGACTCTTAATCGCCTATCCAAGCTTTGAGAGTTTTGACTACAAGGCCATCACCACCACCGGGTAAGAACTGGTAAGAATTTGAGATTTGCTTGATGGGTTTGTGATACACCATCACCACTTCTTAGTAGTCTCAGAGGATCATATTCTGTGTGTTTTATTTGCTACTAACCATGGTAGGATCACAAGTCGATGAGACTGATCGAGAACCTCATTTAACAAATACATGATAAATTTCAGAAATGATGAGTGGACAGCAAGATGTGCTAAACAGATTTGACGAGGCCATGGAGAAGATAGATGGCATTGAGAAGACGTCAAACAAAGCTTGATAGCAAGGTTAATTAATTGCTCGCTGCTTTCACAACCACCGCCGGCTGCACCTATCGACCTCCGCAACAACAACAACTACAACTATGCCCCTTCCGAATCAAGATGGACGAGCACAACAGGTCCTATTGAGCCAGACAAAATTTCTGCTGCATCAATAAGCTGGTGCTTCAGAGCTTCCCGCCATATCGCAGAGGTGGAGGAATATTATGAGAATGAGGTTGATCAAAATCGAACTACGCAGCCACCACACCACAACCAGCGTGTCGACCTCAGTATATATTCGCAATGGTAGGCCCGCACTACCACCTCGTGTACGTAGATAATGACCATATTCAAACTGAAATTGAATATTCCACCATTTGAGGGTAGATATGTTCCTCATATATATATCTTACTTGGGAGTTAGAAATCAACAACGCTTTTACATGTTTACAATATCCCGAGGAGAGACGGGTTGTCATTGCTTGTGCTTTCACTTGTTTTGTATGTGTATGGTGGTCTCTAACATTGTAGATTATATCCTATTCCAACTACTTGGGCTGCTTTGAAAACTGCTATGCACTGCTGGGTTCCACCATATTATCAACATGAATTGCTTCAAAAATTGCAGCGTTAAGACAAGGAAAAATTCAGAGAAGAATATTATCAGAATTACAAACCGGCATGATTAGATGTGGTATTGTTGAGGAGAATGAAGCTATGCTTGCACGCTTTTATAGGTGGATTAAAGAGAGATTCGCACTCAATCTAGAGTATAAGGAGTATACTAATATCACTGCTTATTCCATCTTGCTTGTAAAGCTGAACGTGAAGTGCAGGATCGGTTGCATTGGTGCGAACTAACTTCTTCTGTGCTTTCATCATGGACATCACATGCATCCTCTACTTCCACTACACCAAAGACCTCCGCAATGACACAAGAAAGGTGCACAACCACCACTATCTGCTAAGAGCGCCAAGCCCTACACAGAGCTCTTCTTCTTCCATGCCATCAACAAGCACACAAGTGATATTATTAATCGTTGTAAGGAAGAGGTTTAGGAGAGAACGCAAATCTCAAATGTGATGATTGCTACCGAGGATGGTGGGTATGAGTCCGCTTAGTGACTATAATGAGGAGACTTTGCTCTTATTACACGTGAAGAACATGGTGGAGATGATTCTCGATCATGACAATCAATACATGGCCCCCAAGACGCCGATGATATGAATGTTTAGTTGCTCAACATGTTTTGAGTGTACAGTCACACAAGTCGAGCAAAATTAGAGGCACAATTTGTTCCATACAAAGGAGTTGTGAAGGAACGCTCTAAAAGGCCATCATAGATGGAGGGAGCTGCAACAACTTGGTAGCGGAGATGGTGGAGAAGCTTTATCTCACCACAAGACCACATCCACATCCTTACTACATCCAATGGTTCAACAACAAATGTAAAGGTAACACGCATCGCTCGTGTGCATTTAGTATCTCTACATATGCTCATTATGTTGATTGTGATGTGGTACCTATGCAAGCATGTTCCTTATTAATTGGTCCATCATGGCAATTTGATAAAAATTTCAGACACCATGGTAGAAACAATCAAGATACTCTTGTTCATAATAAAAATATTACTTTGCTTCCAATGACTCCTCGAGTCCATTTTGAAAGATGATATTAATAGAGCTAATAAAGCAAAACAGAGAAAATAAGAGTGAAAATCAGATTGTGGCAAACGAATTTGAGCAACAAATGAAGCCTAATAGTAAACCATCTAGTGTTGCTTCTGAAATTAAATTGAAGAGTGCATGTTTACTTGCCACTAAATCTGATATTGATGAGCTAGATTTTGCAAATCTGTTTGCTATGCTTTTGTGTGCAAAGAGGCATTATTTTCATTCGAGGACGTGTTTTCCTTTTGCCTCCCCGCTGTCACTAACATTTTGCAGAGTTCACGACGCGCTTTCCACAAGACGTGCCACCATTACCGCCTATTCGAGGGATTGAGCATCGATTGACTTAATTTCCGTGCTTCACCGCCAAACCGTGCGCCATACCGCACTAATCCAGAGGAGATGAAGGAGATTATGCGTCAAGTACAAGAGCTTCTACAAAGGTTATATACGCTAATCCTTTAGTCCTTGTGTTGTTCCTATTATTCTAGTGCCCAAAAAGGATGGTACATCGTGTATGTGTGTTGATTGTAGAGGCATTAATAATATTACTATTCGTTATCGCCATCCGATTCCTAGGCTAGATGATATGCTTGATGAATTGAGGCTCTACAATATTCTCCAAAGTTGATTTTATAGTGGATACCATCAAATTCGTATGAAATTGGGGGATGAATGAAAACAGCATTTAAAACTAAGTTTGGATTATATGAGTGGTTAGTCATGCCTTTTGGGTTAACTAATGCACCTAGTACTTTCATGAGATTAATGAACGAAGTTTTACGGCTTTCATTGACGATTGGTAGTTCACTTGATGACATATTGATTTATAGAAGTTCTGGACTACGCATACGCTTTCACCATCACGAGTTGGGACAACACACACAGCACATGGTCAGTTATTCACCGCCATTTGAGGGTAGATTTAATCCTGCTATTTATCTAGCTTGGGAGCTTGAAGTAGAACAAGTTTTCGTCACCATGACTTTTTCTGAACTTGAGAGAGTACGAGCTGCCACTAGAGCATTTACTAGTTTTGCTTCTGTTTGGTGGAGTGTGCATTGTAAGAAAACATTGATAACCAACCCACAACTTCAAACATTTGAAAGATATAATGAGACAACAATTTTTCCTCCTTACTATCGTCAGGAAATTCTTGCAAATTTGAACAATTTAAACAAGGCAACAACATCATGTTATGCTTAGTTCAAATCTTATATGCATCATTGTGACATAGAAGAATCTGAGGATGATACAATGAATAGATTTTTGGTGGTTTGAACCATAATATTCGTGCAAGATTTCAAGATATTACCTGCATTATCGGTATGTAACTTCGCTTGTACCTTTGAGAGACGCTTAGGAGGATGCATTGGGTGACTAAAACAACTACTATTCCAGTTCATGCTCACCACCGCCGTTGGTTCCTCCACAATTGCACCTACTAGAGCAGCCCCACTCGGATTGTGAGCGCAACATCATCTCAAGAGTATGGTGCATTGTCTACGTCTGTACTTCCACGCTACCACGCTTTCCGACAACATAACAAAGAATGGTATTGATGATAACTTCACATGAGAGTGATGCATCCCTAGTTAACTTGAATGCATCATGTGTTGAGTTACCTAGTGATTTGAGCATAGCACCTATTTTAGAGAATCTTGATACTGTCCATCAATGCGTTATGTGATCAAACAACCTAAATACCAACAATTTTGAGTTAACTGTTAATGCAAAAGAATCAATGTTTAATCATTTTGATATGACCTCTAATCTTGGTGATGATTCTGGTTAAATGACTTATTGCATGTTTGCTTTTTAACATGTTGTAGCATGTAAATTTGATGCAAGTAAGGTTTATTCACCAATGTTGGGATGGTTTAATGATGAATATTGTCAATCTTTTAATATGAATAAGAGCTTCACTTATATGTGCAAACTGGGCCTAGCTTGGAGAAGGATGAACATTGGAGCAAGAACACACATGGAGTTGATGGCATGCGCAAGGAGATCAAGAACGGAGTTACAAGTGATGATTTCAGGACTTTGAAGCCACCATAAGGAGTGCATGAAGCCTTGGACGAAATATACAAGATGCCACTTCATAATATTCGTCCATAGGCTATTCTAGGTGCTGCGTCACCTTATTATTGGGCCAGGCCCATGTAATTTCGAAATACATTAGTATAGGCTATTTTTAGAGTCCGTATGTGTGGGGAAACAAGAGATACGGTTAGTTTCGGACCCCTCCACCAAGGGCCACGAAATTCACCCCCTCTTCCTCCATATATACAGCCCTTAGGGCACCGTTTAGACTTGGGTTTTGTTTAGATTAAAAGTTCGCCATAGCTGCAACTTCGCGTACTTCGTTTGTGTTCAACGACCAGACAAAGGCGTCACAGAACCCCACCTTGATCAATAAAGCTTTCATCTTATATTCGCAATATCCAGATTGCAATCTCAGTTTCTTGCTTGTTCTTCGTTTGCTCGCAGGAAACAGACCTTCGTGGTCAGGTTGATCGTGCTCCGGTGTGGTCAATAACCTCTCGGAGTTGGTTTAGCGATTTCTAAGGCGTGACGTCCTCGCACGTTCGTAGTCGGATCGTCAAAGTCGACTTCCACCAAAGCGAAATCCACCATCTCATCGAAAGACGGGACACCTTTGCCTCTATCAAGTGGTATCAGATTTCCAGGTTGCTCGGTGAGATTTTACAGTTTTTCGTAGTTTAGATCGAGTCTGTTCTTCATACCTACAGTCCACGAAAAAGCCACAAAAAAAATTAGGGTTAGTTCATCATATCCGAACCAATCTGAGCCTTTGCATAATCTTTTCTGTATTTGCATTGTTGAATTTGCGGTTGCATCGTCGTGTCTAGTTGCTGGTCTTAGAGTCTAGTCTTTTAGAGTTTCGAGTTCTGGTCATAAGTTGTCACGCCGCCGCCGCACCATCGCTTCGAATCCGTATCCATATACCACCACCGCTTATCCGCCACCGCTTCGAATCCGTATCCATATACCACCACCGCTGCCATATATCATCACCAATCCGAGTTCCTTGCATATTAGGTTTGTTTTCAGGATCCATCTAGTTTTTCCGATTCGTGTTTCCTTGTCTGAGTAGGTTTCGGATTCCAGCAATCTTTTGCCGTCCGTAGAAGAGGTTGGTTTCCAAAAAAAAAGAGTCCGGAAACCACCCTCCGTTTAGGCCCAAAATTTTCCAAAAACGCACGGGATAAAAAAATTTCTGGCTATCCTATTTTTAGGTGTTTCTAAGCGTATTGAGCCAGTCGCCGTTATAGAAAGTTTTTTTTGACCCGTTTCCAGTTTTTGGGTCCGGGCAGTCGAAAAAAAAAATTTGAAAAATTTCGTGCCCATCCTGTCAGTTTGACCTGGGAAGAGTTTTGAGACACTCGCCATTATAGTGATTTTTCGCAAAAAAAAGAGCAGCGCAAAAAAAAAATCAGCGCAAAAAAAAAAGAGCGAATTTTTTTTTCAGAGTGTGCTCCTCCCTTGTTTACGTGCAGCGCCGTGATTTTGTTAGTGTTCTAGGCTCGCGTCTCTAGCACGGTCTAGCCTAGGACCAGCACAGTACCGTCGTTGAGCGTTTATTCAACTTTGCATCTCTGAATTGATTATTGCTGACCCTTTTTGCTACCATATTATAAGCCTTCCCAGCTCCACATACATCTGCGTCGTGCGTTGGACTCTCCCTGGTAATCGCTATATCCAAGCTTTGGGAGTTTTGACTACAATGGTTGCCGATCACCACCTGCTGCTGGGTAAGAACTGGTAAGAATTTGAGATTTGCTTGACGGGTTTGTGATACACCACCACCACTTCTTCGTAGCCTGTAGGATCATATTCTTGTGTGTTTCTATTTGCTGCTAACCATGGCAGGAACACAAGCCGATGAGACTGATTGGGAGAACCTGACGAACAAACAGCTACATGATAAGTTTCAGCAAATGATGATTGGACAGGTGCAAGATGTGCTAAACAGATTTGACGAGGCCATGGAGAAGATAGATGGCATTGAGAAGACGTTTGAAACAAAGCTTGATAGCAAGTTTGATGAATTGCTCACGCGTTTTCCACAACCACCGCCGGCTGCACCTATCGCACCTCTGCAACGACAACAACTACACCCCCTTCCGAATCAGTATGGACGAGCTCAGCGTGTTCCTATTGAGCCAGGACAAAATTCTGGTGCCGCTGCTCTGCTGTTGGTGCTTCTTTGGCTGCTGCTCTGCTGCTTCTGCTGGTACCGACGAGGATGATTATGTGGGAGATTACGAGGAGGAGGTTGATCAACATCGAACTACGTGCAACCACCAGCACCACAACCACCGGTCGTCCACATGCAAATAATGGCAATGTTAGGGCTCCCCTCAGTACGAGATCATGACCATCTCCTAAACTGAAATTGAATATTCCACCATTTGAGGGTAGATATGTTCACGATATATATCTTACTTGGGAGTTAGAAACTGAACAACGATTTACATGTTTACAATATCCCGAGGAGAGACGTGTTCCTGCTGCTGTTTGTGCTTTCACTAGCTTTGCATGTGTTTGGTGGTCGAACATTGTAGATTATATCCTGTTCCAGCTACTTGGGCTGCTTTGAAAACTGCTATGCGTACTCGTTGGGTTCCACCATATTATCAACGTGAATTACTTCAAAAATTGCAGCGCTTAAGACAAGGAAAAATTCTGTAGAAGAATATTATCAGGAATTACAAACTGGCTTGATTAGATGTGGTATTGTTGAGGAGAATGAAGCTATGCTTGCACGTTTTCGGGTGGATTAAATAGAGATTCAGACCATTCTAGACTATAAGGATTATAATAATATCACTCGTTTATTCCATCTTGCTTGTAAAGCTGAGCGTGAAGTGCAGGATCGGCGAGCATTGGCGCCGCACTAACTTTTCTGCAGGTCGACCTTCATCATGGACACCACGTGCATCATCTACTTCCACACGTTCGCCACTCCGGCACCTCCGTCTGGTGCCACCTCCAACCGTGATACACTAAAACAGGCACAACCACCACTATCTCGCCAAGAGCACACTGCCGGACCTGCACAGAGCTCTTCTTCTTCCATGGCGTCAACAGGGCACACAAGTGATATTATTTGTCGTCGTTGTAAGGGAAGAGGACATTTTCTTGAGAGAATGCAAATCTCAGCGTGTGATGATTGCTCACGAGGATGGTGGGTATGAGTCCGCTAGTGACTATGATGAGGAGACTTTGGCTCTTATTACACATGAGGAACACGGTGGAGATGATTCGATCATGAGACACAATACATGGCTGCTGAAGATCTTGACAGTATGAATGTTTAGTTGCTCAACGTGTTTTGAGTGTGCAGGTTACACAAGCTGAGCAAAATCAGAGGCATAATTTGTTCCATACAAAGGGATTGTGAAGGAACGTTCTATTCGCGTCATCATAGATGGAGGGAGCTGCAACAACTTGGCTAGCATGGAGATGGTGGAGAAGCTATCTCTCACCACAAGACCACATCCACATCCTTACTACATCCAATGGTTCAACAACAGCGGCAAGGTTAATGATAGAGGCAAAGGTGTCCCGTCTTTCGATGAGATGGTGGATTTCGCTTTGGTGGAAGTCGACTTTGACGATCCGACTACGAGCGTGCGAGGACGTCGCGCCTTAGCAATCGCTAAACCAACTCCGAGAGGTTATTGACCACGCCGAGCACGATCAACGACCACGAGGGTCTATTTCCTGCGAGCAAGCGAAGAACAAGCAAGAAACTGAGATTGCAATCTGGATATTGCGAATATAAGATGAAAGCTTTATTGATCAAGGTGGGGTTACTGTGGCGCCTTTGTGCGGTCGTTGAACACAAACGAAGTACGCGAAGTTGCAGCTATGGCGAACTTTTGATCTAAACAAAACCCAAGTCTAAACGGTGCCCTAAGGGCTGTATATATGGAGGAAGAGGGGGTGAATTTCGTGGCCCTTGGTGGAGGGGTCCGAAACTAACCCTATCTCTTGTTTCCCCACACATACGGACTCTAAAAATAGCCTATACTAATGTATTTCGAAATTACATGGGCCTGGCCCAATAATAAGGTGACGCAGCACCTAGAATAGCCTATGGACGAATATTATGAAGTGGCATCTTGTATATTTCGTCCAAGGCTTCATGCACTCCTTATGGTGGCTTCAAAGTCCTGAAATCATCACTTGTAACTCCGTTCTTGATCCCCTTGCGCATGCCATCAACTCCATGTGTGTTCTTGCTCCAATGTTCATCCTTCTCCAAGCTAGGCCCTTCATTTGTAAGCAAAACAAATGTATCCAATTTAGGCAGCATCATATTCTCATGAACATTAGAATCATTACCAAGAAACGAAAGTACCTGGTAATTTAGTTGGCGTGCGCGAGCTCTAGTAATTGGTCCAGTATGTATAGCAGCAGGGGCTGTGGGTGTAACAATGGTATTGATGTCCTCATCAGTTAAGGTAACACGTACTGTTCGTGTGCATTTTAGTATCTCTACATATGCTGATTATGTTGATTGTGATGTGGTACCTATGCAAGCATGTTCCTTGTTACTTGGTAGACCATGGCAATTTGATAAAAATTCTGTACACCATGGTAGAAACAATCAGTATACTCTTGTTCATAAGGATAAAAATATTACTTTGCTTCCTATGACTCCTGAGTCCATTTTGAAAGATGATATTAATAGAGCTAATAAAGCAAAACAGGAGAAAAATAAGAGTGAAAATCAGATTGTGGCAAAAGAATTTGAGCAACACATGAAGCCTAATAATAAACCATCTATTGTTGCTTCGAAATTAAATTGAAAAGTGCATGTTTACTTGCCACCAAATCTGATATTGATGAGCTAGATTTTAGCAAATCTATTTGCTATGCTTTTGTGTGCAAAGAGGCATTATTTTCATTCGAGGACGTGCCTTCCTCTTTGCCCCTGCTGTCACTAACATTTTGCAGGAGTTTCTCGGCGTCTTTCCACAAGGCGTGCCACCGGATTACCACCTATTCGAGGATTGAGCATCAAATTGACTTAATTCCGGTGCATCGTTACCCAACCGTGCACCATACCGTACCAATCCGGAGGAGACGAAGGAGATTATCGTCAAGTCACAGGAGCTGCTCGACAAAGGTTATATACGCGAATCCCTTAGTCCTTGTGCTGTTCCTATTATTCTAGTGCGAAAAAGGATGGTACGTCACGTATGTGTGTTGATTGTAGAGGCATCAATAATATTACTATTCGTTATCGTCACCCTATTCCTAGGCTAGATGATATGCTTGATGAATTGAGTGGCTCTACAATATTCTCCAAAGTTGATTTGCGTAGTGGATACCATCAAATTCGTATGAAATTGGGAGATGAATGGAAAACAGCATTTAAAACTAAGTTTGGATTATATGAGTGGTTAGTCATGCCTTTTGGGTTAACTAATGCACCTAGTACTTTCATGAGATTAATGAACGAAGTTTTACGTGTTTCCATTGGACAATTTGTGGTAGTCTATTTTGATGATATACTGATTTATAGCAAATCTTTGGAAGAACATTTGGAACATTTACGTGCTGTTTTTAATGCTCTACGTGATGCACGTTTGTTTGGTAACCTTGGGAAGTGCACCTTTTGCACCGACCGAGTATCTTTTCTTGGCTATGTTGTTACTCCACAGGGAATTGAAGTTGATAAAGCCAAGATTGAAGCTATTGAGAGTTGGCCGCAGCCCAAAACGGTCACACAAGTGAGGAGTTTCCTTGGCCTCGCTGGTTTCTATAGGCGTTTTGTGAGAGATTTCAGCACCATTGCTGCACCTCTCAACGAGCTTACAAAGAAGGATGTGCCTTTTGTTTGGGGTACCGCACAGGAAGAGGCCTTCACGGTATTGAAAGCTAAGTTGACACATGCTCCTTTACTCCAACTTCCTGATTTTAATAAGACTTTTGAGCTTGAATGTGATGCTAGTGTAATTGGATTAGGAGGTGTGTTATTACAAGATGGCAAACCTGTTGCATACTTTTCGAAAAATTGAGTGGGCCTAGTCTGAATTACTCTACTTATGATAAGGAATTATATGCTCTTGTTAGGACTTTAGAAACATGGCAACATTATTTATGGCCCAAAGAATTTGTTATACATTCGATCATGAATCTTTGAAACATATTAAAAGTCAAGCTAAACTGAATCGTAGACATGCTAAATGGGTTGAATTCATTGAGACTTTCCCTTATGTCATTAAACACAAGAAGGGTAAAGAAAATGTTATTGCTTGATGCATTGTCTCGTCGCTATACTATGCTTTCACAACTTGACTTCAAAATATTTGGTTTGGAGACCATCAAAGATCAATATGTGCATGATGCTGATTTTAAAGATGTATTGCAGAATTGTAAAGAAGGAAGAACATGGAACAAGTTTGTCGTTAATGATGGATTTGTGTTCGTGCTAACAAGCTATGCATTCCAGCTAGCTCCGTTCGTCTTTTGTTGTTGCAGGAGGCGATGGAGGAGGACTAATGGGACACTTTGGCGTGAAGAAGACGGAGGACGTACTTGCTACACATTTCTTTTGGCCAAAGATGAGACGGGATGTTGAGCGTTTTATTGCTCGCTGCACTACATTTCAAAAAGCTAAGTCACGACTCAATCCTCATGGTTTATATATGCCTTTGCCTGTACCTAGTGTTCCTTGGGAGGATATATCTATGGACTTTGTTTTAGGTTTACCTAGAACAAAGAAGGGAGGATAGCATATTTGTTGTCGTGGATAGATTCTCGAAAATGGCACACTTTATACCATGTCATAAAAGCGATGATCTTTGTCAATGTTGCTGATTTGTTCTTTCGTGAAATTATTCGTTTGCATGGTGTGCCAAATACTATTGTTTCAGATCGTGATACTAAATTTCTTAGCCACTTTTGGAGATGTTTATGGGCTAAGTTGGGGACTAAACTACTTTTTAGTACTACTTGTCACCCCCAAACTGATGGACAAACTGAAGTAGTCAATAGAACATTGTCTACTATGCTTAGGGCTGTTCTAAAGAAAAATAAGAAAATGTGGGAGGAATGCTTGCCTCATATTGAATTTGCTTATAATCGTTCATTGCATTCTACTACTAAGATGTGCCCTTTTGAAGTTGTGTATGGTTTCCTACCTCGTGCACCTATTGATTTGTTGCCTCTTCCATCTTCAATGAAGGTTAATTTTGATGCTAAAGAACGTGCTGAGTTGATTTTAAAAATGCATGAGTTAACTAAGGAAAACATTGAGCGTATGAATGCTAAATATAAACTTGCTGGGGATAAGGGTAGAAAACATGTTGTGTTTGCACCTGGAGATCTTGTTTGGTTACATTTGCGTAAGGATAGATTTCCTGATTTGCGCAAATCAAAGCTAATGCCACGTGCTGCTGGTCCCTTTAAGGTGTTGGAGAAAGTAAATGATAATGCATATAAACTTGAGCTGCCTGCAGATTTTGGGGTTAGTCCCACTTTCAACATTGCAGATTTGAAGCCATATTTGGGTGAGGAAGAAGAACTTCCGTCGAGGACGACTTCATTTCAAGAAGGGGAGGATGATGAGGACATCAATACCATTGTTACACCCACAGCCCCTGCTGCTATACATCTTGGACCAATTACTAGAGCTCTCAAGACGCCAACTAAATTACGTGTACTTTCGTTTCTTGGTAATGATTCTAATGTTCATGAGAATATGATGCTGCCTAAATTGGATACATTTGTTTTGCTTACAAATGAAGGGCCTAGCTTGGAGAAGGATGAACATTGGAGCAAGAACACACATGGAGTTGATGGCATGCTAAGGAGATCAAGAACGGAGTTACAAGTGATGATTTCAGGACTTTGAAGCCACCATAAGGAGTGCATGAAGCCTTGGACGAAATATACAAGATGCCACTTCATAATATTCGTCCATAGGCTATTCTAGGTGCTCGTCACCTTATTATTGGGCCAGGCCCATGTAATTTCGAAATACATTAGTATAGGCTATTTTTAGAGTCCGTATGTGTGGGGAAACAAGAGATAGGGTTAGTTTCGGACCCCTCCACCAAGGGCCACGAAATTCACCCCCTCTTCCTCCATATATACAGCCCTTAGGGCACCGTTTAGACTTGGGTTTTGTTTAGATTAAAAGTTCGCCATAGCTGCAACTTCGCGTACTTCGTTTGTGTTCAACGACCAGACAAAGGCGTCACCGAACCCCACCTTGATCAATAAAGCTTTCATCTTATATTCGCAATATCCAGATTGCAATCTCAGTTTCTTGCTTGTTCTTCGTTTGCTCGCAGGAAACAGACCTTCGTGGTCAGGTTGATCGTGCTCCGGCGTGGTCAATAACCTCTCGGAGTTGGTTTAGCGATTGCTAAGGCGCGACGTCCTCGAACGTTCGTAGTCGGATCGTCAAAGTCGACTTCCACCAAAGCGAAATCCACCATCTCATCGAAAGACGGGACACCTTTGCCTCTATCATGGTGGCTCACTTTCTCACTCTTCTCTCTATGGTGGGTGGCTTGCTTGTCGGCCATCACTTGACTAGGAGACATAGGTCGTAGCACATATTCTTTTCCTTTCATCTTGAAGCTATAGTGGTTGGTACGCCCGTTGTGGAAGACACCACGGTCGAATTGCCATGGTCGACCAAGAAGGAGGTGGCAAATGGTCATTGGGACCACATCACACTCCAAAGTGTCCTCATAGGCACCAATTTTGAAGGATACCTGGACCGTATGCTCAACTAGTATAGTGCCGGAGTCACTTAGCCATCGAACCTTGTAGGGGTGCGGGTGCTTCTGCTTGACTAATTGGAGCTTGGAGCATAGTTCTTCACTTGCCAAGTTGTGGCAACTACCTCCATCGATGATGACCTTGACGGATCGTCCATTGATGGCGGCCTTTGTGTGGAAGATGTGGCATCGTTGGTCTTCTTCTTGTTGATGATGAAGAGTCCAGACCTTGGAGACAACAAGAGCGGGGCTCGTAGCTTCATCACAAAAGACTTGGTCATCTTCATCTTCATTCACTCGCCTATGCATGGCCACTTGCTCAATAGCTTCCATTTCATCTTCACTCATTGAGTCGTAGGTGCCATCGTCGTTGAGTATCATTGTGCGCTTGTTTGTGCATTCATAGGACTTGTGGCCTCGGCTGCCGCAAGTGAAACACTTGAAGGAGCTTGTCTTGACGGTCTCATCGGTTGGAGTAGAGGTCGAAGCACGCGGTTTGAAGTTGCTTGTAGTAGGAGTAAGACGACTTGAACTTGTGGAAGTTTTCTTGTAACTTGACTTGTCGTCGTTCCTTGAAGAAGGCTTGGTTGATGTCAAAGTTGGAGTAGTTGTTGAAGCTTGGTTATTGGAGAAGCCGTAGGTCTTGGAGGAATACTTGGCGTATGATAGAGGCGGGGTGTCCCGATCTTTCGATGAGATGATAACTATCGATTTGGTGAAGATGACTTTGACGATCCGACTACAAACATGCACGACGTTGCGCCTTAGCAATCGCTAAACCAACTCCGAGAGGTTATTGACCACGCCGGAGCACAATCAACCTGACCACGAAGGTCTATTCCTGCAAGCAATCGAAGAACAAGCAAGAATATGATAAATGCAATCTGAATATTGCGAGTATATATGAAGTATTGATAAAGGTGGGGATCCGTAAGCGGTCTTGGTCTGGTCGTTGGACACAAACGAAGTGCACGAAGTTGCAATGGCTAACTTTTAACTAAACAAATCCCAAGCAAAAAGCTACTAGATGGATCTACTTATATAGGAGCAAGGGGTGACGGCCAAGGAGGTGGGAGAACGTCCCAAGGCAGCCTAAAACTAACCCTAGGTCGTACAAGACCAATGGGCCCAAGTGGAGGTGACGTAACACCTTTGGACTTGTAGTTTGACTCGGATTCTGGTGCAGCGTCAGATTGTTTCGTCCACAACTCAACGCTCCGGACGGCTTTTAAGGTGATTCCAATTGTGCTGGAAAGAGCATGAAATCTACTTTCCAACAAAAAAAGAATCACCCAATTCGGAGTCCGTATGAAAAAGTTGTTGACGTTTTGAGTCAGGTATGTCTGTGCAGTCCGAATCTGAATCCAGAACGTGAGAGGCTTGGACTCTATCTTCTCTTGGCCCAAAAGTGACGTGAGAAGACTTTTTGAACAGCACCTAAACTTCTCCTTTTCCCTTATCTTCATATGTGGATTGTACAAATGTCCCATACACCTGCAATTAGACAAAACACAAAAGTGTGTGAAGTATTTTTGTTCTGGATAACATAAATAGATTATTGAATAGTTTGCACTAAAAATCACCTGACAAATATGCATGAATGCAATATTTTTGGTCATATACAAGGTACTCATGTCCTCATCATCCTCCCCTTTTTGAAAATAAAGCCGTCCTCGGCGTTGCTTAATCTGAAATGTGGCTAACAAAAGAGACAAGGTGTACATGTTGTATATGTATACGTCATCCATTTTTACTTCCCTTGATTTTTGCATATATGACACATGAATAGACGAGTAACTTGCATAGTTCATAAAATCTAAAGCCAACAAATTAGCACAAGAACTAGAAGGCATGAAAATATTGCAACTCATTTTGCACATATAAGTGAAGCTCTTATTTATTTCAAAAGATTGACAATGTTCATCATTAAACCATCCCAACATTGGTGAATAAACCTTATTTGAATCAAATCTACATGCTACAACATGCTTAGATAAGCAAACATGCAATGAGAAATTCGACACAGAATCATCACCAAGATTAGAGGTCATATCAAAATGATTAAACATTGATTCTTTTGCATCAACAGTTAATTCAATGGGTGCACTCAAAATTGTTGGTATTTCAGTTGTTTGATCACATGACGCATTCATGACAGTATCAAGATTCTCTAAAATAGGTGTTGTGCTCAAATCACCAGGTAACTCAACACATGATGCATTCAAGTTAACTAGGGATGCATCATTCTCATGTGAAGTTATATCATCAATACCTTTACTGTTACCTTGTCGCAAAGACGTAGCTGATGTAGGTACACACGTAGACAATGCACCATACTCTTGAGATGATGTCGCGCTCACAATCCGAGGTGGGGCTTCTCTAGTAGGTACAACGGTGGAGGAACCAACCGACGGTGGTGAGCATGAACTGGAATAGTAGTTGTTGTAGTCACCCAATGCATCCTCCTGTAACTGTCTCTCAAAGGTACAAGCACGAACATACATACCGGTAATGCAACGAGGAATATCTGAAATCTTGCCTGAATATCATGGTTCAAACCACCAAAAATCTATTCATTGTATCATCCTCAGATTCTTCTATGTCACAATGATGCATATAAGATTTGAACTCTTGGTAGTAAGTACGAACAGTGTTATTGCCTTGTTTAAATTGTTCAAATTTTGAAGCAATTCACGACGATAGTAAGGAGGGAAAAACTGTTTTCTCATTACATCTTTCAAATCTTTCCAAGTTGTGGGTTGGTTATCAATGTTTTTCTTACAATGCACACTCCACCAAACAGAAGCAAAACCAGTAAATGCTCTAGTGGCAGCTCGTACTCGCTCAAGTTCAGAAAAACATGTTGACTAAAAACTTGTTCTACTTCAAGCTCCCAAGCTAGATAAATAGCAGGATTAAATCTACCCTCAAATGACGGTAAAGAGCTAACCTGGCCATGTGCTTGTGTGTGTTGTCCCAACTCTCGTGATGGTGAAGATGTGTTCGTCGTCCAAGAACTTCTATCTCCGAAACCTGTCATGATTAGTAGAAACAAGAAACAAAATTCGAGAATAATGTTCCTATGAACTACTAGTATGTGGTTGTAAAGTGCTCACAGTAAAGCAAATATCAATATCTTACAAGTTCTTACCATGCGGCAGGTGGTGACAGGCAACCAGCGATGTCAAATAACTCCGAAGATTGTGTAAAGCGATTGCCAGAGGAACGTACGTATACACGGTGTAGAAATATGTGGAGCTGGGTTGGCTATATATGGTAGCAAAAGATTAGCAATAATCAATTCAGAGATGCAATGTTGAATAAACGCTCAACGACGGCACTGTGCTGGTCCTAGGCTAGACCGGACTAGAGACGCGAGCCTAGAACACTAATGAGGTCACGGCGTAGCACAACTAGCATCAATGAAGGTTACTAAGTAGCTCTTGACAGCAAGATATAAGTGAAGATCACAACGGTAGTGAAGATAATGATGAAAAACAACTACCAAGCAGGACATACAACAACTCTCTCTCCAACTTTCCTCTTGAAAAGTTTGAGCCAATTTTCTAATAAATTCTTTCAAAGAATGCTACTAACTCAAGCTTTCCAATGCAAAAAGAATCACTCAATTCCGAGTTGATATGAGGAGTCAAAGAATTCTAAAACTGGTCTGAAAAATTGGAACAAGCTGTGTTCACGAACTTCAGAGGGCAAAAAGACCTATTTAGAAGCCGATTTTGAGGTGTCAAATATTGAACTAGCTTCTGCAACTATTTAGATGCGGCTCGTCGCTAGCTTTAATTTGAGTACTCACGGAGTCAAAACGGACTTCGTATGAGGAAGATACACCTGTTTTACTAAACAGCGCATAAAACAGATTCCAATCCGAATTCAGGTACGAGATTGATTCTAGATAGATCCGATTTTTTTTCTTCTCTCTTTTTTTCCTCACACTTTTTTTTTCTTTTGTTTCTCTCTCTTTTTCTTTTTTTTTCCTTTCCTTTTTTCTATCTTTTTTTCTCCCTCTTTCCAAGACAAACTAGATAAGATGCAGATTGGATCACACGAAGATGTGAATGACCTCAACTATGATTATGACAATGAATAGTGCGTAGCACGTGGTGGAAATTAATGGATGGGATGGTGGACAGCGGAAGGATAATGATGCAGCGGCGGCGTGACTAATGTGAACAGAACTCGAAACTCTAAAGGAACTAAACACTAAGACCAGCAAGCCATGACACGACGATGCAACCGATAATTCAACTATGCAAGCAATGAATAGAAAATTGCAAAGGCTCGGATGGCTTGGATAAAGGATGAACAGATCTAAATTTTTTATGGCTTTTTCATGGACTGTAGGTATGAATGACAGATGCGATCTAAACTATGAAAAACTGTAAAATCTCACCGAGCAACCTGAAAACTGATACCACTTGATAGAGGCGGGGGTGTCCCGATCTTTCGATGAGATGATAACTATCGATTTGGTGAAGATGACTTTGACGATCCGACTACAAACATGCACGACGTTGCGCCTTAGCAATCGCTAAACCAACTCCGAGAGGTTATTGACCACGCCGGAGCACAATCAACCTGACCACGAAGGTCTATTCCTGCAAGCAATCGAAGAACAAGCAAGAATATGATAAATGCAATCTGAATATTGCGAGTATATATGAAGTATTGATAAAGGTGGGGATCCGTAAGCGGTCTTGGTCTGGTCGTTGGACACAAGCGAAGTGCGCGAAGTTGCAATGGCTAACTTTTAACTAAACAAATCCCAAGCAAAAAGCTACTAGATGGATCTACTTATATAGGAGCAAGGGGTGACGGCCAAGGAGGTGGGAGAACGTCCCAAGGCAGCCTAAAACTAACCCTAGGTCGTACAAGACCAATGGGCCCAAGTGGAGGTGGCGTAACACCTTTGGACTTGTAGTTTGACTCGGATTCTGGTGCAGCGTCAGATTGTTTCGTCCACAACTCAACGCTCCGGACGGCTTTTAAGGTGATTCCAATTGTGCTGGAAAGAGCATGAAATCTACTTTCCAACAAAAAGAATCACCCAATTCGAGTCCGTATGAAAAAGTTGTTGACGTTTTGAGTCAGGTATGTCTGTGCAGTCGAATCTGAATCCAGAACGTGAGAGGCTTGGACTCTATCTTCTCTTGTTGAACAGCACCTAAACTTCTCCTTTTCCTTATCTTCATATGTGGATTGTACAAATGTCCCATACACCTGCAATTAGACAAAACACAAAAGTGTGTGAAGTATTTTTGTTCTGGATAACATAAATAGATTATTGAATAGTTTGCACTAAAAATCACCTGACAAATATGCATGAATGCAATATTTTTGGTCATATACAAGGTACTCATGTCCTCATCAGCGTACTTGATGTCATCTTGCACTTGACGTTCCGCCTTTGTAGCTTGATGCATGAGCTCAATGGGTTGGAGTAGGGTTGGAAGTCGGCGATCTTCTTGATGGATGATTGAGTCCATTCAAGAATCGTGCCATTGTTTGCTCATCATCCTCCGTGACATTGGCTCGAATCATGGCAATCTCCATTTCCTTGTAGTATTCTTCAACACTCTTTGTTCCTTGCTTGAGGAGTTGAAGCTTCTTGAAGACGATGAGGACATGACTACCTTGGATAAGACCAAAAACATTGCATACATGCATATTTGTCAGGTGATTTCTAGTGCAAACTATTCAATAATATATTTATGTTATCCAGAACAAAAATACTTCACAAAGTTTTGTGTTTTGTCTAATTGCAGGTGTATGGGACATTTGTACAATCCACATACAAAAATAAGAGAAAAGGAGAAGTTTAGGTGCTGTTCAAAAAGTCTTCTCACGTCACTTTTGGGCCAAGAGAATATAGAGTCCAAGTCTCTGACGTTCTAGATTCAGATTCGGACTGCACAGACATACCTGAATCAAAACGCCAACAACGTTTTCATACGGACACCGAATTGGGTGATTCTTTCTTTGTTGGAAAGTAGATTTCATGCTCTTTCCATCACAATTGGAATCGCCTTAAAATCCGTCTGGAGCGTTGAGTTATGGACGAAACAATATGATGCTGCAGCAGAATCCGAGTCAAACTACAAGTCCAAAGGTGTTACGTCACCTCCACTTGGGCCCACCTTGTACGACCTAGGGTTGGTTTTAGGCTGCCTTGGGACGTTCTCCCACCTCCTTGGCCGTCATCCCTTGCTCCTATATAAGTAGATCTGATGCGGAGCATCCTTCCATCATCCCCATGGACTCTACATCAACACCTACAACACCACAAGGACCGATGACTCGAGCACGTGCAAGAGCCCTTGAAACCGAGGTGACATCACTCCTCTCACAACTCTCATTCGATTCACATGAGACATGGTTACTACCTCAAACGGAAACTCTATGCATACTCAGGCACCAAGGAGTCGACCATGAAGAGGATAGGAAGCAAGGAGAATCGGAAGCGGAAGACATACACGAAGTCAAAGAGGAGAAAGCAACCAGGACCAGGGAGGCCAGACGATCCGGACGGAGGCCTGGACGATCCGGACAGAGCCCGGATGATTCGGACCCCGGTCTGGACGATCCGGCTAAATCGACCGAAGGCAACAGAACCTCCACGCTGAAGCCGGATCATGCGGACCCCGGCCCGGATCATCCGGATCCCGCCCGGACATCCGGACCGCCAGCCGGACGTCCGGCCCTGCGCCGCCACCAGCAGAGCACCCGGACCATCCGGTCCCCCACCCGGATCATCCGGACAAGCCCGGATCATCCGGACCGTCGCCCAGATCATTCGGCCGGCGCTTTGCGTGGCGTGTTGGCTGAGCCCATGTACCCCTTCGCCCTGACTCTATATATAGGACCCCTCTCCTCACTTTGAGACTTTGCATTGGATTAGCTCATATTTGTGTGTGAGAGCCTTTGCTCATCCACGGTACTTCTCCCGGAGATCAGGACCTTCGTCTAGGAGAAGATCCATTCGATTCAAGACCCCTACCTAGGGAAGATCCCTCGTGGATGCAAGACCTCCTCCGGAGAAGAACGGCTACCTTTGTATCTTTCCTTTGTTGATTTTGGACCATGTATCACTCGTGCTTCGATGATCTAGACCTTGTGTGATTGATCTCTTGTCGGTTGAGTGTCTCTCTCGTTCTTCCCGTGATTTCCTCTCGTTCGTCGCTGCGTTCTTCGTGTTCCTCCGTGAGGATCCCTCCAAACGTGAAAGATCGACGAATTAGGGTTCCACCCTACATCATATGGTATCATGAGCCACGTTGATCACGTTTTTGGAGCCCCTACCTCGTGATTTCTAGCTTGATTTTGTTGTTTTCGTCCTAAAAACCCGAAAATCCCCACAAAAATACCCCCAAATTTTTTTTTTGTGATTTGTTGGTTTTGATGATGTTTTTTGTTTTTGATCCGTGGATTCGGTGTGTAACTCGTGGATCTTGTGTTTCCCCACCTTCTTCCCCTCGAAATCCACCCAAAATCCCCGAAATCGTCAAAATTCTCCCCGTTTTCGAGTTCTTCCCGAGCAGTTCCCGTGCATGGTTGACCTGCGCGGATCATCCGGACCAAGTCCCGGATCATCCGGACATACCCGGATCATCGGCTCCTGGCCCGGATCATCCGGCTTCCTCTGCCGAAACTGCAGTTCTGCAGTCCACCATCCACCTTCACCACCATCCACACATCCATACATCCTCCCCACCCTATCCACCACCATTTCCACTTGCCAAACCCCAAGACTCAACCTCCGTACTACCATTCGATTTTGAGTTCGACAATTTGAGTGAGATTCCCGTGTCCTCTTGTGTTTCGGCTATCTAGGCGCGGTGTGACATCAACAACAAACGCTCATTTTGGTCGACTACTCAGCTTCGCTACGGACGGTAACATCGACGACATCTTTGTCATACCTTGCAATTGCATTGATAACCATCATATACCATCTTTTGCGTTGCTTACCCACCGAGACTAGCCATTGAGTATTGCCGGCAACGTGACTTGTGCACATTAGTTGCATACACCATATCATACATACAATCGAGGTGCATATCTCGGAATCAACTTGTGTGTCACAAAGTTGTCATCGCATACACAATTGCTATCTTAGTTCGTCAAGTTTGCATAAGAAAAGAGCTCAAAAGAGAAAGAGCCACTCAAGCTTTTAAGCAAAGAGGAAAGATAAGCAAAGAGCTTATAAGCAACAAGCATAGCATCATACAACATTAAGATTGTCACATAAGATCATCTTGGATCATTGCACCGATATACCATACATATAGCATACGTGGGCTAGAGATCGTTGCATTTTTGCCTAGTAGTTTGTGCACAAGCTCCGTATCCGCCTATTGTGCAATCGTGCTAGCGTCTCTCTAGTATTGTGCAACAAGAGCATTTTCGTGGATTCCACATTTTGGCTCACTTTTGGTTTGCACAATCCCATTTATCTATTTGCGTGTGTGTTTCCGTGTACCACTACTTGCTTGATCTACTTGTTGCATATGCGAATTTGCGAATCTTCTTCAACATTTTTGAGTCAAGCTAACGATTGCAATCAATTTTGTGCCACCATCCTAACCAAGCTCCACCAAAAGCTTTTACTTGTGTAGGTGTGACAATCGACAAGGATCGGTACCAATAGTGCTATTTCATTGTCCGCATTTTAGTGAACTTGACTCATCTTCAACTTCGGTCAAAGGTACATTGGTATTCACTCTTCTCCTTCTACCACTCACAATTTGCTTGAAATGATGGACAGGCCAAGTTCTTCTACAAATCCACTCTTCATCGAGCAAGACGACAACATGTCATCATACGTCACCAAGAGCCACCTCTTTGGCGCGCAACAAGCTCTCCATCAAGAGCAACAAGCAATGAGCGAACGCATCGACAACCTCTCCACCGACTTGCGACTCTCCGAAAGCGTACGCGATTACTTCGACAACAAACTCGACGCGCACAAGAAAGAGAACGATGCAAGAATGGACGAGATCCGCGCCTTGTTGGTGAACCGGCGTACTTCTACCTCTTCACACTCAAGACGGAGCCACTCAAGTCGCCACTCCGACGACTCCTTCTCCGACACAAGTACACCGTCATCGAACATTCTTCGTCGAGCCGCGCATCAAGACCGTCATGCATCTCGCAACCCGCTACACGACAAGAATCT
The DNA here is from genome assembly GCA_021437245.1 of Aegilops speltoides. NCBI lineage: Eukaryota > Viridiplantae > Streptophyta > Magnoliopsida > Poales > Poaceae > Aegilops > Aegilops speltoides. The sequence goes on from JAHHZJ010001905.1 coordinate 65,252, forward strand.
CCAAGAGCAAGTTGATGAAGAAGTTCCTCGTCCTCAATCGAGCCAAATGGCGTTTGCTCAAGCACAATAACGACAACGTCTTCGCCACCAACAAGAACAAGAACGAGCGCGCCTACACCAAGAGCAACAAGACGCCGAGACTAAATGTCTTCAACAACAACAACGCGAAGCACAAGCTCTTGAGGCGGAACGCAGCCTTCAAGCATCAACTCGAGCTTTTGACAACCGCAATCGCGAAAGGCGCAATCAAGAGGAAGCACTTCGAGAAGAAATACAAGAGAGGAACTACCATCCGCTTGCGCAACGTCAAGCTCCTCAAGCTCAACCTCAACCTCAAGGTCAACAAGAACAAGTTGATCATGGACTTCCTCCTCGGCAAGAGCAACAGGAGGATGATTACCCTCCACGACAAGAACGTCATCATCAACATCGACCTCAACACAATGAAGAGCAACGCTATGGCAAGCTCAAGTTCACAATGCCCAAGTTCAATGGAACCAATGATCCAGAAGAGTACCTCTCATGGGCATTGAAGGTCGACAAAATCTTTCGTCTGCACAACTATGAGGAAGAGAAGAAGATCGCTATGGCATCACTTGAGTTCCAAGACTATGTGCTCATATGGTGGGAACAAGTCCTTGAGCGCCGACAAGCAAGAGATGAACCTCCAATCACAACTTGGGCTCAAATGAAGGATGTCATGAGAGCACGTTTTGTGCCCACCTACTACAACCGTGATCTCTTCAGGAAGCTACAACTCCTCAAACAAGGAACAAAGAGTGTTGAAGAATACTACAAAGAGACGGAGATTGCCATGATTCGAGCCAATGTCAAGGAAGATGATGAGCAAACAATGGCACGATTCTTGAATGGACTCAACCATCCCATCAAGAAGATCGCCGACTTCCAACCTTATTCCAACCTCATTGAGCTCGTGCATCAAGCTACAAAGGCGGAACGACAAGTGCAAGATGACTTTGGCACGCCAAGTACTCATCCAAGACATCGACCTCTCCAAAACCAAGCTTCAACAACTACTCCAACTTCGACATCAACCAAGCCTTTTCCAAGCAACGACGACAAGTCAAGTTACAAGAAAACTTCTACAAGTTCAAGTCGTCCTCCTCCTACTACAAGCAACTCCAAGCCGCGTGCTTCATCATCTACTCCAACCGATGAGACCGTCAAGACAAGCTCCTTCAAGTGTTTTACTTGTGGCGGCCGAGGCCACAAGTCATATGAATGCACCAACAAGCGTACCATGATACTCAACGATGATGGCACCTACGACTCAATGAGTGAAGATGAAATGGATGCTATTGAGCAAGTGGCCATGCACCGGCGCATCAACGAGGATGAAGATGATCAAGTCTTTTGTGATGAAGATACAAGCCCCGCTCTTGTTGTCTCCAAAGTCTTGACACTTCAACATCACCAAGAAGAAGACCAACGATGCCACATCTTCCACACAAAGGCCGGCATCAATGGGAGATCCGTCAAGGTCATCATCGATGGAGGTAGTTGCCACAACTTGGCAAGCGAAGAACTATGCTCCAAGCTCCAATTGGTCAAAAAGAAGCATCCGCAACCATACAAGGTTCAATGGCTAAGTGACTCCGGCACTATACGAGTTGAGCATACGGTCCAAGTATCCTTCAAAATCGGTGCATATGAAGACACTTTGGAGTGTGATGTGGTCCCAATGACCGTTTGCCACCTCCTCCTTGGTCGGCCATGGCAATTCGACCGTGGTGTCTACCACAATGGGCGTACAAACCACTATAGCTTCATGATGAAAGGCAAAGAATATGTCCTACGACCCATGTCTCCTAGTCAAGTGATAGCCGACAAACAAGCCACCAACCAAAGAGAGAAGAGTGAGAAAGTGAGCCACCAAAAAGTGAGTGAGAGCCACAAGCCAAATTTGAGCGCCTCTTCGCCTAGAGAGAAAAACCTCATACTATTCGCCACCAAACATGAGATGAGAGAAGTGTGTGAGAACCCATCGAGTGTGATGCACTTTGTCCTAGTGTGCAAGGATGGAGAACCACAAACTAACACCACTCATGAGCTACCTTTGGTGTTTCAATCTCTTTGCAGGAATTTCAAGATGTTTTCCCGATGAGCTACCTCCGGGTCTACCTCCTCTTGAGGCATTGAGCATCGAATCGACCTCATCCCCGAGCGCCACTTCCAAACAAAGCTCCCTACCGTGTCAATCCCGAAGAAACCAAGGAGATTCAACGGCAAGTACAACAACTAATCGACAACGGTCATGTACGTGAAAGCTTAAGCCCTTGTGCCGTTCCCGTTATCCTTGTGCCTAAGACCGATGGAACTTTCCGCTTGTGCTCCGATTGTAGACCCATAAATGCTATCACCGTGCGCTATAGGCATCCCATTCCTCGCCTAGATGATATGCTTGATGAACTTAGTGGAGCCAACTTTTTCTCAAAAATTGATCTTAAAAGTGGCTATTTTCAAATCCGCATTCATGAGGGTGATGAATGGAAAACTGCTTTCAAAACAAAATTTGGCTTATATGAATGGTTGGTTATGCCCATGGGTTTGTCGGAAGCTCCCGGAACTTTTGTGCGCCTCATGCATCATGTACTTCGTCCATACATTGGAATCTTTGTTGTGGTTTACTTCGATGATATTCTTGTGTTTAGCAAAACCATGAAAGAGCATTTTGATCATGTTAAGCTTGTTTTGCAAACACTTCGAAAAGAAAGTCTTTATGCCAACTTGAAGAAATGCACTTTTGGAGTTGACAAAGTGGTTTTCTTGGGTTTTGTTGTCTCTTCCAAGGGTGTCCATGTTGATGAAACTAAGATCAAAGCAATTAAAACTTGGCCCCAACCCACCAATTTGCAACAAGTGCGAAGTTTCCTTGGTCTTGCAGGTTTTTATCGCCGCTTTGTGAAAAACTTTAGCACTATTGCAGCTCCTTTGCATGCTTTGAGTAAGAAGAATACTCCTTTTGTTTGGGGACCTTTGCAAGCCAACGCTTTCGATGAGCTCAAGTCTTTGCTTACTCATGCTCCAATTCTTGCTTTGCCCAATTTTGACAAAACTTTTGAGGTCCATTGTGATGCAAGTGGTACCGGAATTTGCGGAGTTTTAATGCAAGAAAAACGAGTCATTGCTTATTTTAGTGAAAAACTCTCCGGTGCTCAACTTAACTATCCCGTGTATGACAAGGAATTGTATGCTTTAGTGCGTGTCCTCCATGTTTGGGAACATTATCTTAGACCTCATGAGTTTGTCATCCATACCGATCATGAAATGCTTAAGTACTTAAAAGGTCAAACTAAATTGAACAAGCGTCATGCCAAATGGAGTGAATTTATTGAATCTTTTCCATATGTGATCAAGTACATTAAGGGTAAGGAAAATGTAGTTGCCGATGCACTTTCACGCATATGCACGCTTGTCACCCAACTTGAGTTGAATGTTATTGGCTTTGAGCACATCAAAGATTTGTATGCTAGTGATCCATCTTTTGCACCTCATTATGCTAAATGTTTGGCGATACATCTTGGGAACAATATTACCTCAAGGATGGTTATCTTATGAGAGCTAACAAACTTTGCATACCCGAGTCTTCTCTTCGTTTGCTACTTTTGCAAGAGGCTCATGGAGGTGGACTCATGGGACACTTTGGACGCGACAAGACTTTCGCCACGCTCTCCAAGAACTACTTTTGGCCAAAGATGTTTCGAGACGTCTCACGCTTCACCACAAGATGCTCAACATGCCGCAAAGCTAAGTCAAAAGCTCAATCTCATGGTCTTTACATGCCTCTTCCTATTCCTTATCAACCTTGGGAAGACATTAGCATGGACTTTGTACTTGGTTTGCCTAGAACTCAAAATGGAAAGGACTCCGTATTTGTTGTTGTGGACAGATTTTCCAAAATGGCACATTTCATTCCTTGCAACAAAGTAGACGATGCTTCACATATTGCAAATCTATTTTGTAGAGAAATCTTGCGCCTCCATGGAGTACCAAAGTCAATCGTCTCCGACCGCGACGTCAAGTTCTTGAGTTACTTTTGGAAAACTCTTTGCGCCAAGCTCGGAATCAAGCTCTTGTTCTCCTCCGCATACCATCCTCAAACTGACGGCCAAACGGAGGTGACAAACCAGACGCTCTCCACTCTACTTCGCGTGTTGATCAAGAAGAACATCAAGGAGTGGGAGGCGTGTCTACCCATCGCCGAGTACGCCTACAACCGCGCAAGACATTCGACATCCGGCAAGTCCCCCTTCGAGGTCGTCTACGGCTTCAACCCATTGTCCCCATTGGACATCCTACCTCTACCTCTACAAGAGCGCACCAACCTTGACGCAAGTGCCCGTGCAAGCTACATCAAGAAGATGCATGAAGATACAAGAAACACCATCGAGCGCCAAGTACAACGACTAGCGACCAAGCTCAACATCAACAAGCAACCCATGATCTTCAACATAGGCGATCTCGTGTGGCTACACCTTCGCAAGGAACGCTTCCCCAACGAACGCAAGTCCAAACTTCTACCTCGAGCCGATGGACCCTTCAAGGTGTTAGCACGCTACAACAACAATGCCTACAAGCTCGACCTACCAAGCGACAAGTACAACGTGAGCGACACCTTCAACGTCAAAGACCTCTCGCCTTTCCATGGTGATGAAGATATAGATCCGAGGTCGATCCTTTGAAGGAGGGATATGATGCGGAGCATCCTTCCATCATCCCCATGGACTCTACATCAACACCTACAACACCACAAGGACCGATGACTCGAGCACGTGCAAGAGCCCTTGAAACCGAGGTGACATCACTCCTCTCACAACTCTCCTTGATTCACATGAGACATGGTTACTACCTCAAGCGGAAACTCTATGCATACTCGGGCACCAAGGAGTCGACCATGAAGAGGCTAGGAAGCAAGGAGAATCGAAGCGGAAGACATCTGTGAAGACGGAGAGGAGAAAGCAACCAGACCAGGAGGCGGACGATCCGGACGGAGGCCCGGACGATCCGACGAGCCGGATGATCCGGACCCCGGTCCGGACGATCCGGCTAAATCGACCGAAGGCAACAGAACCTCCACGCTGAAGCCGGATCATCCGGACCCCGGCCCGGATCATCCGGATCCCGCCCGGACATCCGGACCGCCAGCCGGACGTCCGGCCCTACGCCGCCACCAGCAGAGCACTCGGACCATCCGGGCCCCCACCCGGATCATCCGGACAAGCCCGGATCATCCGGACCGTCGCCCGGATCATCCGGCCAGCGCCTGTGCGCGCGTGTTGGGCTGAGCCCATGTACCCCTTCGCCCCAGACCCTATATATAGGACCCCCTCTCCTCACTTTGAGACTTAGCATTGGATTAGCTCATATTTGTGTGTGAGAGCCTTTGCTCATCCACCGGTACTTCTCCTCGGTGATCAGGACCTCCGTCTAGGAGAAGATCCATTCGGATTCAAGACCCCTACCTAGGGAAGATCCCCTCGTGGATGCAAGACCTCCTTCGGGAGAAGAACGGCTTCCTTTGTATCTTTCCTTTGTTGATTTTGGACCATGTATCACTCGTGCTTCGATGATCTAGACCTTGTGTGATTGATCTCTTGTCGGTTGAGTGTCTCTCTCGTTCTTCCCCGTGATTTCCTCTCGTTCTTCTGCGCGTTCTTCGTGTTCCCTCCGTAGGATCCCCTCCAAACCTGAAAGATCGACGAATTAGGGTTCCACCCTACATCAAGATCCATCTAGTAGCTTTTTCCTTGGGATTTGTTTAGTAAAAAGTTAGCCATTGCAACTTCGTGTACTTCGTTTGTGTCCAACGACCAGGCCAAGACCGCTTATGGATCCCCACCTTTATCAATACTTCATATATTCTCGCAATATTTAGATTGCTTTTATCATATTCTTGCTTATTCTTCGATTGCTTGCAGAAATAGACCTTCGTGGTCAGGTTGATTGTGCTCCGGCGTGGTCACCTCTCGGAGTTGGTTTAGTGATTGCTAAGGCGCAACGTCGTTGCACGTTTGTAGTCGGATCGTCAAAGTCGTCTCCACCAAATCGATAGTTATCATCTCATCGAAAGATCGGGACACCCCGCCTCTATCAAGTGGTATCAGTTTTCAGGTTGCTCGGTGAGATTTTACAGTTTTTCATAGTTTAGATCGCATCTGTCATTCATACCTAGAGTCAATGAAAAAGCCACAAAAAAAGTTAGATCTGTTCATCCTTTATCCAAGCCAGTCTGAGCCTTTGCAATTTTCTATTCATTGTTTGCATAATTGAATTATCGGTTGCATCGTCGTGTCAGGTGCTGGTCTTAGTGTCTAGTTCCTATAGAGTTTCGAGTTCTGTTCACATTAGTCACGCCGCCGCTGTATCATTATCCCTTCCGCTGTCCACAATCCCATCCATTAATTTCCACCACGTGCTACGCACTATTCATTGTCATAATCATAGTTGAGGTCATTAACATCTTCGCCTGATCCAATCTGCATCTTATCTAGTTTGTCTTGAAAAGAGGGAGAAAAAAAAGATAGAGAAAAAAAGAGAGAAAAAAGGAAAGGAAAAAAAACAGACAGAGAAAAAAAAGTAAAAAAAAAGTCAGAGAAAAAAAAGAGAGAAAGAAAAAGAAAAAAAAAGAGTGAGAAAAAAAAGAGAGAAGAAAAAAAAATCGGATCTATTTAGAATCAATCTCGTACCTGAATTCGGATTAGAATCTGTTTTATGCCTGCTTGATAAAACAGGTGTATCTTCCTCATACGAAGTCCGTTTTGGCTCCATGAGTACTCAAATTGAAGCTAGCGACGTGCCGCATGTAAATAGTTGCAGAATATAGTTCAATATTTGACACCTCAAAATCGGCTTCTAAATAAGTCTTTTTGCCCTTTGAAGTTCGTGAACACAGCTTGTTCCAATTTTTCAGGCCAGTTTTAGAATTCTTTGACTCCTCATATCAACTCGGAATTGAGTGATTCTTTTTGCATTGGAAATCTTGAGTTAGTAGCATTATTTGCAAGAATTTATCAGAAAATTGGCTCAAACTCAAGAGGAAAGTTTGAGAGAGAGTTGTTGTATATCCTGCTTGGCAGTTGTTTTTTTCATCATTGTCTTCACTTATATCTTGCTGTCAAGAGCTACTTAGTTTCCTTCATTGATGCTAGTTGTGCTACGCCGTGACCTCATTAGTGTTTTAGGCTCGCGTCTCTAGTCCGGTCTAGCCTAGGACCAGCACAGTACCGTCGTTGAGCGTTTATTCAACATTGCATCTTTGAATTGATTATTGCTAATCTTTTGCTACCATATATAGCCAACCCAGCTCCACATATTTCTACACCGTGTATACGTACGCTCCCCTGGCAATCTCTTTACTCAATATTCAGAGTTACTTGACACCGCTGGTTCTTGATCACCACTTTGCTGCATGGTAAGAACTTGTAAGACATTGATATTTGCTTTCTTGTGAGCGTTTTACCACCACATCCTAGTAGTTGTAGGAACATTATTTTTGAATTTTGTTTCTTGTTCTACTAATCATGACAGGATCGAGTCAATTCATGGGCTTTGTCGATCGCGGAGACATGCCACCACCTATGCAAATACCACAACCGTCACGAGAGGTGCACAAACATCCAAATGCACATGATCAGGTTCATGTTTCTATACCACCATTTAATGGCCGTTTTAGACCTGCTTTATATATTGAATGGGAGTTAGACATAAATAATATATTTGCTTCCCATAATTTTGATGAGCGTAAAAAGTTACGGTGGCGGTTGGTTCTTTCACTGGTTATGCTCTAGTTTGGTGGAGTGAATATTGTCGGTTACACCCGATTATGTACCTAATACTTGGGATGATTTAAAACATGTCATGAGAGATAGATTAAATCGATGTTTATTATACTCGTGGCATGATTAAAAAACTAGAACATTTAAAACAAGGTAGTGACACCGTAACAAAATATTATGATGATTTACAAACTACCTTGTTGCACTCATTTTAGAAGGAAGTGAAGAAGATTTTATGAATAGATTTTGGGAGGATTAAACCATAATATTCAGGAGATACTAATTCATGAAGAGTGTTATCCTATGGACCATTTGTTTCGTCTTGCTTGCAAAGCTGAACAGAAATAAAACGCGGCGTGTTGCCCACAAGGAGAACAAGCGCACGGTGCACATTCCAACTGTTGATACAGATGTTTATTCAACTACTAGGCGTACTATGACAACCACATCCGTTGTTGCGAGGACTACATCATCTCCACCATGTGACACGTCACCATCGAGAGTGCATGCATCATCTGAGTTGACTATAAGAGGTAATGACAAAGGTACAGATTTTCCACTTTTACATGAGAATGATGCATGCCTATTTAACTTGAATACATCATGTGTTGAGCTACCCACTACTTTGATCACACCACCTATTTTAGAGGATTATGTTGATAATTTAACTTTGCCATGTGATCAAACAACTGAAATACCAACAATTTTGAGAGCACCTATTGAATTAACTGTTGATGCAAAAGAATCAATGTTTAATCATTTTGATATGACCTCTAATCTTGGTGATGATTCTGTGTCGAATGACTCTAAGCATGTTGTAGCATGTCAATTTGATTCAAATAAGGTTTATTCACCAATGTTGGGATGGTTTAATGATGAACATTGTCAATCTTTTGAAATAAATAAGAGCTTCACTTATATATGCAAACTGAGTTGAAATATTTTCATGCCTTCTAGTTCTTGTGCTAATTTTTGGCTTTAGATTTTATGAACTATGCAAGTTACTCATCTATTCATGTGTCATATATGCAAAAATCAAGGGAAGTAAAAATGGATGACATATACATATACAACATATACACCTTGTCTCTTTTGTTAGCCACATTTCAGATTAAGCAACGCCGAGGACGGCTTTGTTTTCAAGAAGGGGAGGATGATGAGGACATGACTACCTTGGATAAGACCAAAAATATTGCATACATGCATATTTGTCAGGTGATTTCTAGTGCAAACTATTCAATAATATATTTATGTTATCCAGAACAAAAATACTTCACATATTTTTGTGTTTTGTCTAATTGCAGCTGTATGGGACATTTGTACAATCCACATACGAAGATAAGGGAAAAGGAGAAGTTTAGGTGCTGTTCAAAAAGTCTTCTCACGTCACTTTTGGGCCAAGAGAAGATAGAGTCCAAGTCTCTCACGTTCTGGATTCAGAATCGGACTGCATAGACATACCTGACTCAAAACACCAACAACTTTTTCATACGGACTCTGAATTGGGTGATTCTTTTTTTGTTGGAAAGTAGATTTCATGCTCTTTCCAGCACAATTGGAATCACCTTAAAATCCATCCGGAGTGTTGAGTTATGGACGAAAGAATCTGATGCTGCAGCAGAATCCGAGTCAAACTACAAGTCCAAAGGTGTTACGTCACCTCCACTTGGGGCCATGAGCCTTGTACGACCTAAGGTTGGTTTTAGGCTGCCTTGGGACGTTCTCCCACCTCCTTGGCCGTCACCCCTTGCTCCTATATAAGTAGATCCATCTAGTAGCTTTTTCCTTGGGATTTGTTTAGTTAAAAGTTAGCCATTGCAACTTCGTGTACTTCGTTTGTGTCCAACGACCAGATCAAGACCGCTTACGGATCCCCACCTTTATCAATACTTCATATATACTCGCAATATTCAGATTGCTTTTATCATATTCTTGCTTATTCTTCGATTGTTTGCAGAAATAGACCTTCGTGGTCAGGTTGATTGTGCTTCGGCGTGGTCAATAACCTCTCGGAGTTGGTTTAGCGATTGCAAAGGCGCAACGTCGTTGCACGTTTGTAGTCGAATCGTCAAAGTCGTCTCCACCAAATCGATAGTTATCATCTCATCGAAAGATTGGGACACCCCGCCTCTATCAGAAGAGATCGCGGTTGTAGTAGGTTGGCACAAAACGTGCTCGCATGACATCCTTCATTTGGGCCCAAGTGGTGATTGGAGGTTCACCTCTTGCTTGTCGGCGCTCAAGGACTTGTTCCCACCATATGAGCACATAGTCTTGGAACTCAAGTGATGCCATAGCGATCTTCTTCTCTTCATCATAGTTGTGCAAACGGGAAATTTTGTCGACCTTCAATGCCCATGAGAGGTATTCTTCGGGATCATTGCTTCCATTGAACTTCGGCATCATGAATTTTAGCTTGCCATAGCATTGCTCTTCATTGTGTTGTTGGCGATGGTGATGATGACGCCCTTGACGTGGAGGGTAATCATCCTCATGTTGCTCTTGGCGTGGAGGAAGTGCATGATCAACTTGCTCTTGTTGACCTTGAGGTTGAGGTGGAGCTTGACGAACTTGGGAGGGAGCTTGTGTAGCGTGACGTTGTACACATGGATGGTAGTTCCTCTCTTGGATTTCTTCTCGAAGGCTTCCTCTTGATTGCGCCGTTTGCGATTGCGGTTGGCGATAGCTCGACTTGATGCTTGAAGGGCACGTTCCGCCTCAAGAGCTTGTGCTTCTCGTTGTTGTTCTTGAAGACGTTGAGCCTCGGCGTCTTGTTGCTCTTGGTGTAGACGTGCTCGTTCTTATTCTTCTTGGCAACGAAGACGTTGTCGTTCTTGAGCTTGAGCAAACGCTACTTGGTTTGATTGAGGACGAGGGACTTGCTCATCGACTTGCTCTTGTGAATGCTTGTCGTGTAGCAGGTTGCGAGATCCATGACGGTCTCGACGCGCGGCTCGTTGAAGAGTGTTTGATGACGGTGTACTTGAGCCGGAGAAGGAGTCGTCGGAGTGTCGACTTGAGTGGCTCCGTCTTGAGTATGACGATGTAGAAGGAGGCCGGTTCACTGATGAGGACATCAATACCATTGTTACACCCACAGCCCCTGCTGCTATACATACTGGACCAATTACTAGAGCTCGCGCACGCCAACTAAATTACCAGGTACTTTCGTTTCTTGGTAATGATTCTAATGTTCATGAGAATATGATGCTGCCTAAATTGGATACATTTGTTTTGCTTACAAATGAAGGGCCTAGCTTGGAGAAGGATGAACATTGGAGCAAGAACAAGCATGGAGATGATGGCATGCAAGGGGAACAAAACGGAGTTACAAGTGATGATTTCAGGACTTTGAAGCCACCATAATGAGTGCATGAAGCCTTGGACGAAATATACAAGATGCCACTTCATAAATTTTGTCCAGAGGCTATTCTAGGTGCTCGTCACCTTATTATTGGGCCAGGCCCATGTAATTTCGAAATACATAAGTATAGGCTATTTTTAGAGTCCGTATGTGGGGAAACAAGAGATAGGGTTAGTTTGGACCCCTCCACCAAGGGCCACGAAATTCACCCCTCTTCCTCCATATATACAGCCCTTAGGGCACCGTTTAGACTTTGGGTTTTGTTTAGATTAAAAGTTCGCCATAGCTGCAACTTCGCGTGCCGTTTGTGTTCAACGACTGACAAAGCGCCACAGAACCCCACCTTGATCAATAAAGCTTTCATCTTATATTCTCAATATCCAGATTGCAATCTCAGTTTCTTGCTTGTTCTTCGTTTGCTCGCAGGAAGCAGACCCTCGTGGTCGAGTTGATCGTGCTCGGCGTGGTCAATAACCTCTCGGAGTTGGTTTAGCGATTGCTAAAGCGCGGCGTCCTCGCACTTCGTAGTCGGATCATCAAAGTCGACTTCCACCAAAGCGAAATCCACCATCTCATCGAAGGCGGGACACCTCCGCCTCTATCAAGTGGTATCAGATTTCCGGGTTGCTCGGTGAGATTTTACAGTTTTTCGTAGTTTAGATCGAGTCATTCTTCATACCTATAGTCCACGAAAAAGCCAAAAACAATTAGGGTTAGTTCATCCCGTCCGAACCAATCTGAGCCTTTGCATAATCTTTTTCGTATTTGCTTTGTTGAATTTGCGGTTGCATCATCGTGTCAAGTTGCTGGTCTTAGCGTCTAGTCTTTTAGAGTTTCGATTTACATTCACGAGTTGTCACATCGCCGCTGCCATATACCACCACCACATATTCACCGCCAATCCGAATCCATATCGCCACCACATATCCGCCGCTATCACGCCCATCCGAGTCCACCGCAACATATATCCACCACCGGTCGAAGTTCCACAGATTCATCTCCGCCACCGGTCCGAAGTTCCACCATATTCATCTCCGCCACCGGTCCGAAGTTCCACAGATTCATCTCCGCCACCAGTCCTAGTCCGAGTCCAGTAATTGTTGCATTGTTTTCGATTTCCAGATCACGCGATACTCCGAGTCGTGACAGCGGAGGACTCCCCAACTTCCGAGCCATCCGCAGAAGAAAAATAGTTCCAGTTTCAAAAAAAAAGAGGAAAAAAAGTGCAAAAAAAAGGAAAAATAAGAGAAAAAAAATTCAGAGTGTGCTCCTCCCTTGTTTACGTGCCGCGCCGTGATTTTGTTGGTGTTCTAGGCTCGCGTCTCTAGCACAGTCTAGCCTAGGACCAGCACAAGACTGCGTCGTTGGCGTTTATTCAACTTTGCATCTCTGAATTGATTATTCTTGACCCTTTTGCTACCATATTATAAGCCTTCCCAGCTCCACATACATCTCGTCGTGCGTTGGACTCTCCCCGTAATCGCTCTATCCAAGCTTTGAGAGTTTTGACTACAACGGTTGCCGATCACCTTTCTTCTTTGGGTAAGAACTGGTAAGAATTTGAGATTTGCTTGACGGGTTTGTGATACACCACCACCACTTCTTAGTAGTCTCAGAGGATCATATTCTTGTGTGTTTCTATTTGCTGCTAACCATGGTAGGATCACAAGCCGATGAGATTGATTGGGAGAACTGACGAACAAACAGCTACATGATAAATTTCAGCAAATGATGAGTGGACAGGTGCAAGATGTGCTAAACAGATTTGACGAGGCCATGGAGAAGATAGATGGCATTGAGAAGGCGTTTGAAACAAAGCTTGATAGCAAGTTTGATGAATTGCTCGCGTTTTCCACAACCACCGCCGGCTGCACCTATCGCACCTCTGCAACGACAACAACTCGCCCCTTCCGAATCGGTATGGGACGAGCTCAGCGTGTTCCTATTGAGCCAGGACAAAATTCTGGTGCCGCTGCTACTACTGTTGGTGCTTCTTTGGCTCCTGCTACTGCTGCTGGTGGTACCGAGGAGGATGATGAGTATGTGGGCGATTATGAGGATGAGGTTGATCAACCTCATAACTACGTGCAACCACCAGCACCACAACCACCAGGTCGTCCACATGCAAATAATGGCAATATTAGGGCTCCCCCTCAGGTACGAGATCATGACAATCTCCCTAAACTAAAATTGAATATTCCACCATTTGAGGGTAGATATGTTCCTGATATATATCTTACTTGGGAGTTAGAAACTGAACAACGATTTACATGTTTACAATATCACGAGGAGAGGCGTGTTCTGCTCTTTGTTTGTGCTTTCACTAGCTTTGCATGTGTTTGGTGGTCGAACATTGTAGATTATATCCTGTTCCAGCTACTTGGGCTGTTTTGAAAACTGCTATGCGTACTCGTTGGGTTCCACCATATTATCAACGTGAATTACTTCAAAAATTGCAGCGCTTAAGACATGGAAAAAATTCTGTAGAAGAATATTATCAGGAATTACAAACTGGCTTGATTAGATGTGGTATTGTTGAGGAGAATGAAGCTATGCTTGCACGTTTTACGGGTGGATTAAATAGAGATTCAGACCATTCTAGACTATAAGGATTATAATAATATCACTCGTTTATTCCATCTTGCTTGTAAAGCTGAGCGTGAAGTGCAGGATCGATGAGGCATTGGCGCGCACTAACTTTTCTGCAGGTCGACCTTCATCATGGACACCACGTGCATCATCTACTTCCTTTGCACCATCACCTCCTTGAGAGCCACCTCCAACCGTGATACAAGAAAGGCAAAACCACCACTATCGCCAAGAGCACACCTGCCGGGCCTGCACAGCTCTTCTTCTTCCATGGCGTCAGCAGGGCACACAAGTGATATTATTTGTCGTCGTTGTAAGGGAAGAGGACATTTTGAGAGAATGCAAATCTCAGCGTGTGATGATTGCTCACGAGGATGGTGGGTATGAGTCCGCTAGTGACTATGATGAGGAGACTTTGGCTCTTATTACACATGAGGAACACGGTGGAGATGATTACGATCATGAGACACAATACATGGCTCTTGAAGATCTTGTGGTATGAATGTTTAGTTGCTCAACGTGTTTTGAGTGTGCAGGTTACACAAGCTGAGCAAAATCAGAGGCATAATTTGTTCCATACAAAGGAGTTGTGAAGGAGCGTTCTATTAGCGTCATCATAGATGGAGGAAGCTGCAACAACTTGGCTAGCATGGAGATGGTGGAGAAGCTATCTCTCACCACAAGACCACATCCACATCCTTACTACATTCAATGGTTCAACAACAGCGGCAAGGTTAAGGTAACACGTCTTGTTCGTGTGCATTTTAGTATCTCTACATATGCTGATTATGTTGATTGTGATGTGGTACCTATGCAAGCATGTTCCTTATTACTTGGTAGACCATAGCAATTTGATAAAAATTCTGTACACCATGGTAGAAATAATCAGTATACTCTTGTTCATAAGGATAAAAATATTACTTTGCTTCCTATGACTCCTGAGTCCATTTTGAAAGATGATATTAATAGAGCTAATAAAGCAAAACAGGAGAAAAATAAGAGTGAAAATCAGATTGTGGCAAAAGAATTTGAGCAACATATGAAGCCTAATAGTAAACCATCTAGTGTTGCTTCTGAAATTAAATTGAAAAGTGCATGTTTACTTGCCAATAAATCTGATATTGATGAGCTAGATTTTAGCAAATCTGTTTGCTACGCTTTTGTGTGCAAAGAGGCATTATTTTCATTCGAGGACGTGCCTTCCTCTTTGCCTCCTGCTGTCACTAACATTTTGCGGGGAGTTCACGGCGTCTTTCCACAAGACGTGCCACCGGGATTACCGCCTTTTCGTGGGATTGAGCATCAAATTGACTTAATTCCCGGTGCATCATTACCCAATCGTGCACCATACCGTACCAATCCAGAGGAGACGAAGGAGATTATGCGTCAAGTACAGGAGCTGCTCGACAAAGGTTATATACGCGAATCGCTTAGTCCTTGTGATGTTCCTATTATTCTAGTGCCGAAAAAGGATGGTACATCACGTATGTGTGTTGATTGTAGAGACATTAATAATATTACTATTCGTTATCGTCACCCTATTCCTAGGCTAGATGATATGCTTGATGAATTGAGTGGCTCTACAATATTCTCCAAAGTTGATTTGCGTAGTGGATACCATCAAATTCGTATGAAATTGGGAGATGAATGGAAAACAACATTTAAAACTAAGTTTGGATTATATGAGTGGTTAGTCATGCCTTTTGGGTTAACTAATGCACCTAGTACTTTCATGAGATTAATGAACAAAGTTTTACGTGCTTTCATTGGACGATTTGTGGTAGTCTATTTTGATGATATACTGATTTATAGAAAATCTTTGGAAGAACATTTGGAATAAGACTTTTGAGCTTGAATGTGATGCTAGTGGAATTGGATTAGGAGGTGTGTTATTACAAGATGGCAAACCTGTTGCATACTTTTCTGAAAAATTGAGTGGGCCTAGTTTGAACTATTCTACTTATGATAAAGAATTATATGCTCTTGTTCGGACTTTAGAGACATGGCAACATTATTTATGGCCCAAAGAATTTGTTATACATTCTGATCATGAATCTTTGAAACATATTAAAAGTCAAGCTAAACTGAATCGTAGACATGCTAAATGGGTTGAATTCATTGAGACTTTCCTTATGTCATTAAACACAAGAAGGGTAAAGAAAATGTTATTCTTGATGCATTGTCTCGTCGTTATACTATGCTTTCACAACTTGACTTTAGAATATTTGGTTTGGAGACCATCAAAGATCAATATGTGCATGATGCTGAATTTAGCGATGTATTGCAGAATTGTAAAGAAGGTAGAACATGGAACAAGTTAAATCGTTAATGATGGATTTGTGTTTCGTTCTAACAAGCTATGCATTCCAGCTAGCTCCGTTCGTCTTTTGTTGTTGCAGGAGTCGCATGGAGGAGGACTAATGGGACACTTTGGCGTGAAGAAGACGGAGGACGTACTTGCTACACATTTCTTTTGGCCAAAGATGCGACGGGATGTTGAGCGTTTTATTGCTCGCTGCACTACATGTCAAAAAGCTAAGTCACGACTCAATCCTCATGGTTTATATATGCCTTTGCCTGTGCCTAGTGTTCCTTGGGAGGATATATCTATGGACTTTGTTTTAGGTTTACCTCGAACAAAGAAGGGGAAGGATAGCATATTTTTTGTCGTGGATAGATTCTCGAAAATGGCACACTTTATACCATGTCATAAAAGTGATGATGCTGTTAATGTTGCTGATTTGTTCTTTCGTGAAATTATTCGCTTGCATGGTGTGCCAAATACTATTGTTTCAGATCGTGATACTAAATTTCTTAGTCACTTTTGGAGATGTTTATGGGCTAAGTTGGGGACTAAACTACTTTTTAGTACTACTTGTCACCCCCAAACTGATGGACAAACTGAAGTAGTCAATAGAACATTATCTACTATGCTTAGGGCTGTTCTAAAGAATAACAAGAAAATGTGGGAGGAATGCTTGCCTCATATTGAATTTGCTTATAATCGTTCATTGCATTCTACTACTAAGATGTGCCCTTTTGAAGTTGTGTATGGTTTCCTACCTCGTGCACCTATTGATTTGTTGCCTCTTCCATCTTCGGAGAAGGTTAATTTTGATGCTAAAGAACGTGCTGAATTGATTTTAAAAATGCATGAGTTAACTAAGGAAAACATTGAGCGTATGAATGCTAAATATAAACTTTTGGAGATAAGGGTAGAAAACATGTTGTGTTTGCACTGGAGATCTTGTTTGGTTACATTTGCGTAAGGATAGATTTCCTGATTTGCGCAAATCAAAGCTAATGCCACGTGCTGCTGGTCCCTTTAAGGTGTTGGAGAAAGTAAATGACAATGCATATAAACTTGAGCTGCCTGCAGATTTTGGGGTTAGTCCCACTTTTAACATTGCAGATTTGAAGCCATATTTGGGTGAGGAAGATGAACTTCCGACGAGGACGACTTCATTTCAAGAAGGGGAGGATGATGAGGACATCAATACCATTGTTACACCCACAGCCCCTGCTATACATCTTGGACCAATTACTAGAGCTCAAGACACCAATTAAATTACGGTACTTTCGTTTCTTGGTAATGATTCTAATGTTCATGAGAATATGATGCTGCCTAAATTGGATACATTTGTTTTGCTTACAAATGAAGGGCCTAGCTTGGAGAAGGATGAACATTGGAGCAAGAACACGCATGGAGTTGATGGCATGCGCAAGGGGAACAAGAACGGAGTTACAAGTGATGATTTCAGGACTTTGAAGCCACCATAAGGAGTGCATGAAGCCTTGGACGAAATATACAAGATGCCACTTCATAATATTAGTCCATAGGCTATTCTAGGTGCTGCGTCACCTTATTATTAGGCCAGGCCCATGTAATTTCGAAATACTTAAGTATAGGCTATTTTTAGAGTCCATATGTGTGGGGAAACAAGAGTTAGGGTTGGTTTCGGACCCCATCCTCAAGGGCCACGAAATTCCCTCCTTTTCCCCCATATATACAGCCCTTAGGCGTCGTTTAGACTTTGGGTTTTGTTTAGATTAAAAGTTCGCCATAGCTGCAACCCGCGTGCCGTTTGTGTTCAACGACCGGACAAAGCGTCCACAGAACCCCACCTTGATCAATAAAGCTTTCATCTTATATTCGCAATATCCAGATTGCAATCTCAGTTTCTTGCTTGTTCTTCATTTGCTCGCAGGAAACAGACCCTCGTGGTCAGGTTGATCGTGCTCCGGCGTGGTCAATAACCTCTCGGAGTTGGTTTAGCGATTGCTAAGGCGCAAAGTCGTGCACATTTGCAGTCGGATCGTCAAAGTCGTCTCCACCAAATCGATAGTTATCATCTCATCGAAAGATCGGGACACCCCGGCTCTATCATAGGGCCATGTTTAGGGTTAGCAAAGTATTAGATGAGATCTTGGTGAGCTTTGCTCCATTACCTTCCCTCTTTGAGGATCAAGACCCCATAGGGAAGAATCCTTGAGGATTTCAAGACCTCCATTGGGAGAAGACTACCACCAAGACCCCTCTTCCTTTGGATTTGGGATGAACCTTGCCATTGTACCTTTCCTTTGATTGTGTTTGAGACTTGTGGATCTTGTGTTGTTACTCTAGTGGATGTGTAATCGGGAATTGTTGGAGTGATTGCCTCTTTGTGTTCATCCTTGTGTTCTTGTTGTTCTTGTGATTTCCCTCCATTTGCCGGCTCCAAGCGTGAAAAGGTCCTTCCTAGGGTTCTACCCTACATCATATGGTATCATGAGCCAGGTTGATTCACATCTTGGAGTCCCTACCTTCCACTTTCTAGCTTGATTTTGTTGTTTTTCGTCCAAATCCGAAAATCCCCACCAAAAATAGCCCCAAAAAATTTTCTTGCAATTTGTTGATCTTGTGAGATTTGGTTGATTTGATCCACGAATTTGGTGTTTGGCAAGTGGATCTACACCTCCACCATCATCCCCACCCATCCCCCACTGGAATTTGGCCAAAAACTCGCAATCACCACGAAATCACAGAAGTTCATCCACTCTCGGGAGACCCCGTGCACACGGGCCATCGGGAACCCGTGCACACGGGCCTCACTTACCCCGTGCGCACGGACCATCCAGAAACTTTCGGTCATTTTTCTGTTTTTCACATTTTGTTTCACCACCACCCCTCGTGTTCTTCCACACCATTCCACGTGTTTGTTGAGTGTTCGGTTGCGATTTCTCTTGTGTCCTAAGGTGTTTCGGCTACTTAGGCGCAACTTGGTATCATCATCGCCACCAATCATCGACTCGAACAACACTTCGGCTTCGAGAAGATCATCTTCGACCGTATGCAAGGACGGTAACCTCGACGACACCTTGTACACCTTGCCATTAACTTGATAGCTTTGAGCCATTTTGCGTGGCTTACCCATCGAGACTAGCTTGTTGAGTATTGCCGGGCCACGTCTTAGTGCACCATTTAGTGTTTCGTCCATCCCGTGCATCTACTACTTGTTACCTTGTTGTGTGGCTCGCATATCAAGCATCATGGCATAGTTGACAAAAAAAGTGAGAAAAGCTTTTAAGCAAAAGAGAAGAAAAGCAAAGAGCTTATAAGCAATAGCATCGAGCCTTCGCATTCGTGCATCATCTTGGTCACCACATACATAAGCATACTTGGGATAGTGAGACGAGTAGATTCTCTATTAGGTTGGTGCACTAGCGTATCTAGCCCATTAGTGCAATCGAGCTAGCGTCTCTCTAGTATCCGTACGACAAGAGGTTTTCCCGTGTTACGATATCTTCGAGCTCATTCCTTGGTTGTGCGGATCCCATTTATCTTCCGTGTGTGTGTTCCTAGTGTTATCTTGGGAGGTTGATCCATTTGTCTTGTTTGCCATTTGTGAATCTTCTCAACTTTATCAACATCTTGACTAACATTTGCTTGAATTATTTGTGCCTTTCCTAACCAAGCTCCTCCATAGACCATTTACTTGTAGGTGTGAGAAACAATTCCCGGTACCAATTCCCCTATTGTAACATCACGTGGGATCGTACTTGTTACATCCACAATCTTCGGAAAAGGTAACTTTGGTTTTGTTCTCTCATTTTCCTACTCACCACCACTTTCTTATGAAGGATAGGCCAAGTTCTTCTACCAACCCACTCTTCATCGAGCAAGACAACGACATGTCATCCTTCGTCACCAAGAGCCACCTCTTTGGTGCACAACGAGCTCTTCATCAAGAGCAACAAGCAATGAACGACCGCATCGACAACCTCGCCACCGACTTACGACTCTCCGAGCAACGTACACGCGACTACTTCGACAACAAGCTCGACGCACACAAGCACGAGAACGATGCAAGAATGGACGAGATCCGAGCTTTGTTGGTCAACCGGCCTCCTTCAACTTCTTCTTACTCAAGACGGAGCCACTCAAGTTGCCACTCCGACGGCACCTTCTCCGTCTCAAGTACACCATCATCAACCATTCTTCGACGAGCCGCGCGTCAAGACCGTCATGCATCTCGAGATCCGCTACACGCCAAGCATTCACAAGAGCAAGTCGACGAGCAAGTCCCTCGTCATCAAGCAAATCAAGTCGCTTTTGCTCAAGCTCAAGAACGACAACGTCTTCGTCGTCAAGAAGAAGAAGAACGAGCGCGTCTACACCAAGAGGAACAAGACACCGAGGCCCAACGTCTTCAACAACAACAACGAGAAGCACAAGCTATTGAGGCGGAACGTGCCCTTCAAGAATCAACTCGAGCCATCGCCAACCGCAATCGCGAACGGCGCAATCAAGAGGAAGCCCTTCGAGAAGAAATACAAGAGAGGAACTATCAACCACGTGTGAATCGTCAAGTTAATCAAGCTCCTCCACAAGCTCGTCAAGCTCCACCTCAACCCCAAGTGCAACAAGAGCGACATCAAGTGGAACAAGTGCTTCAAGACTCTCCTCCACGCTAAGAACGACATCATGAGGTGATGAGGACATCAATACCATTGTTACACCCACAGCCCCTGCTGCTATACATACTGGACCAATTACTAGAGCTCACAAGACGCCGCCTAAATTACTGTGTACTTTCGTTTCTTGGTAATGATTTTAATGTTCATGAGAATATGATGCTGCCTAAATTGGATACATTTGTTTTGCTTACAAATAAAGGGCCTAGCTTGGAGAAGGATGAACATTGGAGCAAGAACAAGCATGGAGATGATGGCATGCGCAAGGGGGACAAGAATGGAGTTACAAGTGATGATTTCAGGACTTTGAAGCCACCATAATGAGTGCATGAAGCCTTGGACGAAATATACAAGATGCCACTTCATAAATTTTGTCCAGAGGCTATTCTAGGTGCTGCGTCACCTTATTTTTGGGCCAGGCCCATGTAATTTCGAAATACATTAGTATAGGCTATTTTTAGAGTCCGTATGTGTGGGGAAACAAGAGATAGGGTTAGTTTCGGACCCCTCCACCAAGGGCCACGAAATTCACCCCCTCTTCCTCCATATATACAGCCCTTAGGGCACCGTTTAGACTTTGGGTTTTGTTTAGATCAAAAGTTCGCCATAGCTGCAACCGGCGTGCCGTTTGTGTTCAACGACCGGACAAAGCGTCCACAGAACCCCACCTTGATCAATAAAGCTTTCATCTTATATTCGCAATATCTAGATTGCAATCTCAGTTTCTTGCTTGTTCTTCATTTGCTCGCAGGAAATAGACCCTCGTGGTCAGGTTGATCGTGCTCGGCGTGGTCAATAACCTCTCGGAGTTGGTTTAGCGATTGCTAAAGCGCGGCGTCCTCGCAGACGCTTCGTAGTCGGATCGTCAAAGTCGACTTCCACCAAAGCGAAATCCACCATCTCATCGAAAGGCGGGACACCTTTGCCTCTATCAAGTGGTATCAGATTTCCGGGTTGCTCGGTGAGATTTTACAGTTTTTCGTAGTTTAGATCGAGTCTATTCTTCATACCTACAGTCCACGAAAAAGCCAAAAAAATTAGGGTTAGGTCATCATATCCGAACCAATCTGAGCCTTTGCATAATCTTTTCTGTAATTGCGTTGTTGAATTTGCGGTTGCATCGTCGTGTCTAGTTGCTGGTCTTAGAGTCTAGTCTTTTAGAGTTTCGAGTTTTGGTCATAAGTTGTCACGCCGCCGCCGCACCGTTTTCATCGCCCTGCCATCTACCACCACCGCTTATCCGCCACCGCTTCGAATCCGTATCCATATACCACCACCGCTGCCATATACCACCACCGTTGCCATATACCACCACCGTTGCCATATACCACCACCACATATCCACCACCAATCCGAGTTCCTTGCATATTAGATTTTGATGAGGACATCAATACCATTGTTACACCCACAGCCCCTGCTGCTATACATACTGGACCAATTACTAGAGCTCGCGCACGCCAACTAAATTACCAGGTACTTTCGTTTCTTGGTAATGATTCTAATGTTCATGAGAATATGATGCTGCCTAAATTGGATACATTTGTTTTGCTTACAAATGAAGGGCCTACCTTGGAGAAGGATGAACATTGGAGCAAGAACACACATGGAGTTGATGGCATGCGCAAGGAGATCAAGAACGGAGTTACAAGTGATGATTTCAGGACTTTGAAGCCACCATAAGGAGTGCATGAAGCCTTGGACGAAATATACAAGATGCCACTTCATAATATTAGTCCATAGGCTATTCTAGGTGCTTCGTCACCTTATTATTGGGCCAGGCCCATGTAATTTCGAAATACATTAGTATAGGCTATTTTTAGCTTACGTATGTGTGGGGAAACAAGAGATAGGGTTAGTTTGGACCCCTCCACCAAGGGCCACGAAATTCACCCCTCTTCCTCCATATATACAGCCCTTAGGGCACCGTTTAGACTTGGGTTTTGTTTAGATCAAAAGTTCGCCATAGCTGCAACCGGCGTGCCGTTTGTGTTCAACGACCGGACAAAGCGCCACAGAACCCCACCTTGATCAATAAAGCTTTCATCTTATATTCGCAATATCCAGATTGCAATCTCAGTTTCTTGCTTGTTCTTCGTTTGCTCGCAGGAAATAGACCCTCGTGGTCAGGTTGATCGAGCTCCGGCGTGGTCAATAACCTCTCGGAGTTGGTTTAGCGATTGCTAAGCGCGGCGTCCTCGCTGACGTTGTAGTCGGATCGTCAAAGTCGACTTCCACCAAAGCGAAATCCACCATCTCATCGAAGGCGGGACACCTTTGCCTCTATCAAGTGGTATCAGATTTCGAGGTTGCTCGGTGAGATTTTACAGTTTTTCGTAGTTTAGATCGAGTCATTCTTCATACCTACAGTCCACGAAAAAGCCAAAAAAAATTAGGGTTAGGTCATCATATCCGAACCAATCGAGCCTTTGCATAATCTTTTACGTATTTGCGTTGTTGAATTTGCGGTTGCATCGCCGTGTCGAGTTGCTGGTCTTAGAGTCTAGTCTTTTAGAGTTTGAGTTACGGTCATAAGTTGTCACGCCGCCGCCGCACCATCATCATCGCCCCTGCCATCTACCACCACCGCTTATCCGCCACCGCTTCGAATCCGTATCCATATACCACCACCGCTGCCATATACCACCACCGTTGCCATATATCCACCACCAATCCGAGTTCCTTGCATATTCGATTTGTTTTCGGGATCCATCTAAATTCCGATTCGTGTTTCCTTGTCTGAGTAGGTTTCGGATTCCAGCAATCTTTTGCCGTCCGTAGAAGAGGTTGGTTTCAAAAAAAGAGTCCGGAAACCACCCTCCGTTTAGGCCCAAAATTTTCCAAAAACGCACGGGATAAAAAATTTTCGGCTATCCTATTTTAGGTGTTTCTAAGCGTATTGAGCGATCGCCGTTATAGAAAGTTTTTTGACCCGTTTCAGATTTTGGGTCGGGCGATCAAAAAAAAAAATTTGGTCGAAAAATTTCGTGCCCATCCTGTCGGTTTGACACAGGAAGAGTTTTGAGACACTCGCCATTATAGTGATTTTTCGCAAAAAAAAAAAAAAAAAAAAAAAAAAAAGCAGCAAAAAAAAAAAAAAGCGAAAAAAAAATTCAGAGTGTGCTTTTCCTTTGTTTACGTGCAGCGCCGTGATTTTGTTAGTGTTCTAGGCTCGCGTCTCTCTAGCACGGTCTAGCCTAGGACCAAGACAAGATCGTCGTTGGCGTTTATTCAACTTTGCATCTCGATTTGATTATTGCTGATCCTTTTGCTACCATATTATAAGCCTTCCCAGCTCCACATACATCTCGTCGTGCGTTTGATTCTCCCCGTAATCACTATAGCCAAGCTTTGAGAGTTTTGACTACAGCGGTTGCCGATCACCACCTTCTGGGTAAGAAGGCTGGTAAGAATTTGAGATTTGCTTCACGGATTTGTGATTGTCCACCACACCACCACCACCACTTCCTAGTAGTCTGTGAGGATCATATTCTTGTGTGTTTCTATTGCTGCTAACCATGGCAGGAACACAGGCCGATGAGACTGATTGGGAGAAACGACAAACAAACAGCTACATGATAAGTTTCAGCAAATGATGATTGGACAGGTGCAAGATGTGGTAAACAGATTTGACGAGGCCATGGAGAAGATAGATGGCATTGAGAAGGCGTTTGAAACAAAGCTTGATAGCAAGTTTGATGAATTGCTCGCGTTTTCCACAACCACCGCCGGCTGCACCTATCGCACCTCTGCAGCGACAACAACTCGCCCTTCCGAATCGGTATGGGACGAGCTCAGCGTGTTCCTATTGAGCGAGGACAAAATTCTGGTGCCGCTGCTCTGCTGTTGGTGCTTCTTTGGCTCTGCTATCGCTGCTGCTTTGGTACCGAGCGAGGATGATTATGTGGAAGATTACGAGGATGAGGTTGATCAACATCGAACTACGTGCAACCACCAGCACCACAACCACCAGGTCGTCCACATGCAAATAATGGCAATGTTAGGGCTCCCCTCAGTGCGAGATCATGACCATCTCCCTAAACTGAAATTGAATATTCCACCATTTGAGGGTAGATATGTTCTGATATATATCTTACTTGGGAGTTAGAAACTGAACAACGATTTACATGTTTACAATATCACGAGGAGAGGCGTGTTCTGCTGCTGTTTGTGCTTTCACTAGCTTTGCATGTGTTTGGTGGTCCGAACATTGTAGATTATATCCTGTTCCAGCTACTTGGGCTGCTTTGAAAACTGCTATGCGTACTCGTTGGGTTCCACCATATTATCAACGTGAATTACTTCAAAAATTGCAGCGTTTAAGACAAGGAAAAATTCTGTAGAAGAATATTATCGGGAATTACAAACTGGCTTGATTAGATGTGGTATTGTTGAGGAGAATGAAGCTATGCTTGCACGTTTTACGGGTGGATTAAATAGAGATTCAGACCATTCTAGACTATAAGGATTATAATAATATCACTCGTTTATTCCATCTTGCTTGTAAAGCTGAGCGTGAAGTCAGGATCGGCAGGCATTGGCGCGCACTAACTTTTTCTGCAGTCGACCTTCATCATGGACACCACGTGCATCATCTACTTCCTTTGCACCATCACCTCCTTGGTGCCACCTCCAACCGTGATACAAGAAAGCGAGGCACAACCACCACTATTTGCCAAGAGCACACTGCTGGGCTGCCTGCAGAGCTCTTCTTCCATGGCGTCAACAGGGCACACAAGTGATATTATTTGTAAATCGTTGTAAGGGAAGAGGACATTTTTTGAGAGAATGCAAATCTCAGCGTGTGATGATTGCTCTTGAGGATGGTGGGTATGAGTCCGCTAGTGACTATGATGAGGAGACTTTGGCTCTTATTACACATGAGGAACACGGTGGAGATGATTCGATCATGAGACACAATACATGGCTCTCTGAAGATCTTGACAGGTATGAATGTTTAGTTGCTCAACGTGTTTTGAGTGTGCAGGTTACACAAGCTGAGCAAAATCAGAGGCATAATTTGTTCCATACAAAGGGAGTTGTGAAGGAGCGTTCTATTAGCGTCATCATAGATGGAGGAGCTGCAACAATTTGGCTAGCATGGAGATGGTGGAGAAGCTATCTCTCACCACAAGACCACATCCACATCCTTACTACATCCAATGGTTCAACAACAGCGGCAAGGTGAAGGTAACACATCTTGTTAGTGTGCATTTTAGTATCTCTACATATGCTGATTATGTTGATTGTGATGTGGTACCTATGCAAGCATGTTCCTTGTTACTTGGTAGACCATGGCAATTTGATAAAAATTCTGTACACCATGGTAGAAACAATCAGTATACTCTTGTTCATAAGGATAAAAATATTACTTTGCTTCCTATGACTCTGAGTCCATTTTGAAAGATGATATTAATAGAGCTAATAAAGCAAAACAGGAGAAAAATAAGAGTGAAAATCAGATTGTGGCAAAAGAATTTGAGCAACACATGAAGCCTAATAATAAACCATCTCTGTTTTACGAAATTAAATTGAAAAGTGCATGTTTACTTGCCACCAAATCTGATATTGATGAGCTAGATTTTGGCAAATCTATTTGCTATGCTTTTGTGTGCAAAGAGGCATTATTTTCATTCGAGGGCGTGCCTTCCTCTTTGCCCCTGCTGTCACTAACATTTTGCGGGGAGTTCGCCGGCGTCTTTCCACAAGGCGTGCCACCGGATTACCACCTATTCGAGGATTGAGCATCAAATTGACTTAATTCGGTGCATCATTACCCAACCGTGCACCATACCGTACCAATCCGGAGGAGACGAAGGAGATTATCGTCAAGTACAGGAGCTGCTCGACAAAGGTTATATCTGCGAATCCCTTAGTCCTTGTGCTGTTCCTATTATTCTAGTGCGAAAAAGGATGGTACGTCACGTATGTGTGTTGATTGTAGAGGCATCAATAATATTACTATTAGTTATCGTCACCCTATTCCTAGGCTAGATGATATGCTTGATGAATTGAGTGGCTCTACAATATTCTCCAAAGTTGATTTGCGTAGTGGATACCATCAAATTCGTATGAAATTGGGAGATGAATGGAAAACAGCATTTAAAACTAAGTTTGGATTATATGAGTGGTTAGTCATGCCTTTTGGGTTAACTAATGCACCTAGTACTTTCATGAGATTAATGAGCGAAGTTTTACGTGCTTTCATTGGACGATTTGTGGTAGTTTATTTTGATGATATACTGATTTATAGCAAATCTTTGGAAGAACATTTGGAACATTTACGTGCTGTTTTTAATGCTCTCGTGATGCACGTTTGTTTGGTAACCTTGGGAAGTGCACCTTTTGCACCGACCGAGTATCTTTTCTTGGCTATGTTGTTACTCCACAGGAATTGAAGTTGATAAAGCCAAGATTGAAGCTATTGAGAGTTGGCGCAGCCCAAAACGGTCACACAAGTGAGGAGTTTCCTTGGCCTCGCTGGTTTCTATAGGCGTTTTGTGAGAGATTTCAGCACCATTGCTGCACCTCTCAACGAGCTTACAAAGAAGGATGTGCCTTTTGTTTGGGGTACCGCATGGGAAGAAGCCTTCACGGTATTGAAAGCTAAGTTGACACATGCTCCTTTACTCCAACTTCCTGATTTTAATAAGACTTTTGAGCTTGAATGTGATGCTAGTGGAATTGGATTAGGAGGTGTGTTATTACAAGATGGCAAACCTGTTGCATACTTTTACGAAAAATTGAGTGGGCCTAGTCTGAATTATTCTACTTATGATAAAGAATTATATGCTCTTGTTAGGACTTTAGAAACATGGCAACATTATTTATGGCCCAAAGAATTTGTTATACATTCGATCATGAATCTTTGAAACATATTAAAAGTCAAGCTAAACTGAATCGTAGACATGCTAAATGGGTTGAATTCATTGAGACTTTCCCTTATGTCATTAAACACAAGAAGGGTAAAGAAAATGTTATTCTTGATGCATTGTCTCGTCGCTATACTATGCTTTCACAACTTGACTTCAAAATATTTGGTTTGGAGACCATCAAAGATCAATATGTGCATGATGCTGATTTTAAAGATGTATTGCAGAATTGTAAAGAAGGTAGAACATGGAACAAGTTAGTCATTAATGATGGATTTTGTTTCGTTCTAACAAGCTATGCATTCCAGCTAGCTCCGTTCGTCTTTTGTTGTTGCAGGAGGCGCATGGAGGAGGACTAATGGGACACTTTGGCGTGAAGAAGGCGAGGATATACTAGCTACACATTTCTTTTGGCCAAAGATGAGGCGGGATGTTGAGCGTTTTGTTGCTCGCTACACTACATGTCAAAAAGCTAAGTCACGACTCAATCCTCATGGTTTATATATGCCTTTGCACTGTACCTAGTGTTCCTTGGGAGGATATATCTATGGACTTTGTTTTAGGTTTACCTCGAACAAAGAAGGGAGGATAGCATATTTGTTGTCGTGGATAGATTCTCGAAAATGGCACACTTTATACCATGTCATAAAAGCGATGATCTTTGTTAATGTTGCTGATTTGTTCTTTCGTGAAATTATTCGCTTGCATGGTGTGCCAAATACTATTGTTTCAGATCGTGATACTAAATTTCTTAGCCACTTTTGGAGATGTTTATGGGCTAAGTTGGGGACTAAACTACTTTTTAGTACTACTTGTCACCCCCAAACCGATGGACAAACTGAAGTAGTCAATAGAACATTGTCTACTATGCTTAGGGCTGTTTTGAAGAATAATAAGAAAATGTGGGAAGAATGCTTGCCTCATATTGAATTTGCTTATAATCGTTCATTGCATTCTACTACTAAGATGTGCCCTTTTGAAATTGTGTATGGTTTCCTACCTCGTGCACCTATTGATTTATTGCCTCTTCCATCTTGGAGAAGGTTAATTTTGATGCTAAAGAACGTGCTGAGTTGATTTTAAAATGCATGAGTTAACTAAGGAAAACATTGAGCGTATGAATGCTAAATATAAACTTCTTTGGAGATAAGGGTAGAAAACATGTTGTGTTTGCACCTCGAGATCTTGTTTGGTTACATTTGCGTAAGGATAGATTTCTGATTTGCGCAAATCAAAGCTAATGCCACGTGCTGCTGGTCCCTTTAAGGTGTTGGAGAAAGTAAATGATAATGCATATAAACTTGAGCTGCTGCAGATTTTGGGGTTAGTCCACTTTTAACATTGCAGATTTGAAGCCATATTTGGGTGAGGAAGATGAACTTCCGTCGAGGGCGACTTCATTTCAAGAAGGGAGGATGATGAGGACATCAATACCATTGTTACACCCACAGCCCCTGCTGCTATACATCTTGGACCAATTACTAGAGCTCACAAGACGCCAACTAAATTACCGGTACTTTCGTTTCTTGGTAATGATTCTAATGTTCATGAGAATATGATCTGCCTAAATTGGATACATTTGTTTTGCTTACAAATGAAGGGCCTAGCTTGGAGAAGGATGAACATTGGAGCAAGAACACACATGGAGTTGATGGCATGCAAGGAGATCAAGAACGGAGTTACAAGTGATGATTTCAGGACTTTGAAGCCACCATAAGGAGTGCATGAAGCCTTGGACGAAATATACAAGATGCCACTTCATAATATTCGTCCATAGGCTATTCTAGGTCTTCGTCACCTTATTATTGGGCCAGCCCATGTAATTTCGAAATACATTAGTATAGGCTATTTTTAGAGTCCGTATGTGTGGGGAAACAAGAGATAGGGTTAGTTTCGGACCCCTCCACCAAGGGCCACGAAATTCACCCCCTCTTCCTCCATATATACAGCCCTTAGGGCACCGTTTAGACTTGGGTTTTGTTTAGATCAAAAGTTCGCCATAGCTGCAACCGGCGTGCCGTTTGTGTTCAACGACCGGACAAAGCGTCACAGAACCCCACCTTGATCAATAAAGCTTTCATCTTATATTCGCAATATCCAGATTGCAATCTCAGTTTCTTGCTTGTTCTTCGTTTGCTCGCAGGAAATAGACCCTCGTGGTCAGGTTGATCGAGCTCCGGCGTGGTCAATAACCTCTCGGAGTTGGTTTAGCGATTGCTAAGGCGCGACGTCCTCGCACGTTCGTAGTCGGATCGTCAAAGTCGACTTCCACCAAAGCGAAATCCACCATCTCATCGAAAGACGGGACACCTTTGCCTCTATCAGATTTGTTTTCGGGATCCATCTAATTTCCGATTCGTGTTTCCTTGTCTGAGTAGGTTTCGGATTCCAGCAATCTTTTGCCGTCCGTAGAAGAGGTTGGTTTCGCAAAAAAAAAAGTCCGAAACCACCCTCCGTTTAGGCCCAAAATTTTCCAAAAGCGCGCGGGACAAAAAATTTTACGGCTATCCTATTTTTAGGTGTTTCTAAGCGTATTGAGGCGATCGCCGTTATAGAAAGTTTTTTGACCCGTTTCAGTTTTTGGGTCGAGCGATCGAAAAAAAAAAAATTGGTCAAAAAATTTCGTGCCCATCCTATCAGTTTGACACTGGGAAGAGTTTTGAGACACTCGCCATTATAGTGATTTTTAAAAAAAAAAAAAAAGCAGCGCAAAAAAAAGCAGCAAAAAAAAAAAAGCGAAAAAAAAATTCAGAGTGTGCTCCTCCCTTGTTTACGCAGCGCCGTGATTTTGTTAGTGTTCTAGGCTCGCGTCTCTAGCACGGTCTAGCCTAGGACCAACCACAAGACCGTCGTTGGCGTTTATTCAACTTTGCATCTCTGAATTGATTATTCTTGACCCTTTTGCTACCATATTATAAGCCTTCCCAGCTCCACATACATCTCGTCGTATGCGTTGGACTCTCCCAGTAATCGCTATATCCAAGCTTTGAGAGTTTTGACTACAGCGGTTGCCGATCACCACCTGCTGCTTTGGGTAAGAACTGGTAAGAATTTGAGATTTGCTTGACGGGTTTGTGATACACCACCACCACTTCTTCGTAGCCTGTAGGATCATATTCTTGTGTGTTTCTATTTGCTGCTAACCATGGCAGGATCACAAGCCGATGAGACTGATTGGGAGAACCTGACGAACAAACATCTACATGATAAGTTTCAGCAACTGATGATTGGACAGGTGTAAGATGTGCTAAACAGATTTGACGAGGCCATGGAGAAGATAGATGGCATTGAGAAGACGTTTGAAACAAAGCTTGATAGCAAGTTTGATGAATTGCTCGCGCGTTTTCCACAACCACCGCCGGCTGCACCTATCGCACCTCTGCAGCGACAACAACTCGCCCCTTCCGAATCGGTATGGGCCGAGCTCGGCGTGTTCCTATTGAGCCAGGACAAAATTCTGGTGCCGCTGCTCTCTGCTGTTGGTGCTTCTTTGGCTCCTGCCACTGCTGCTGCTGGTACAGAGGAGGATGATTTTGTGGGAGATTACGAGGATGAGGTTGATCAACATCAGAACTACGTGCAACCACCACCACCACAACCACCAGGTCGTCCACATGCAAATAATGGCAATGGTTGGGCTCCCCCTCAGGTACGAGATCATGACCATCTCCCTAAACTGAAATTGAATATTCCACCATTTGAGGGTAGATATGTTCACGATATATATCTTACTTGGGAGTTAGAAACTGAACAACGATTTACATGTTTACAATATCACGAGGAGAGGCGTGTTCTGCTGCTTGCTGTTTGTGCTTTCACTAGCTTTGCATGTGTTTGGTGGTCGAACATTGTAGATTATATCCTGTTCCAGCTACTTGGGCTGCTTTGAAAACTGCTATGCGTTCTCGTTGGGTTCCACCATATTATCAACGTGAATTACTTCAAAAATTGCAGCGCTTAAGACAAGGAAAAAATTCTGTAGAAGAATATTATCGGGAATTACAAACTGGCTTGATTAGATGTGGTATTGTTGAGGAGAATGAAGCTATGCTTGCACGTTTTCGGGTGGATTAAATAGAGATTCAGACCATTCTAGACTATAAGGATTATAATAATATCACTTGTTTATTCCATCTTGCTTGTAAAGCTGAGCGTGAAGTGCAGGATCGGCAGGCATTGGCGGCGCACTAACTTTTTCTGCAGTCGACCTTCATCATGGACACCACGTGCATCATCTACTTCCTTTGCACCATCACCTCCTTTGGTGCCACCTCCAACCGTGATACAAGAAAGCAGGCACAACCACCACTATCGCCAAGAGCACACCTCTTTGGGCCTGCCTGAGCTCTTCTTCCATGGCGTCAGCAGGGCACACAAGTGATATTATTTGTCGTCGTTGTAAGGGAAGAGGACATTTTGCGAGAGAATGCAAATCTCAGCGTGTGATGATTGCTCACGAGGATGGTGGGTATGAGTCCGCTAGTGACTATGATGAGGAGACTTTGGCTCTTATTACACATGAGGAACACGGTGGAGATGATTACGATCATGAGACACAATACATGGCTTTGAAGATCTTTGGCGGTATGAATGTTTAGTTGCTCAACGTGTTTTGAGTGTGCAGGTTACACAAGTGAGCAAAATCAGAGGCATAATTTGTTCCATACAAAGGGAGTTGTGAAGGAGCGTTCTATTAGCGTCATCATAGATGGAGGGAGCTGCAACAACTTGGCTAGCATGGAGATGGTGGAGAAGCTATCTCTTACCACAAGACCACATTCACATCCTTACTACATCCAATGGTTCAACAACAGCGGCAAGGTGAAGGTAACACGTCTTTGTTAGTGTGCATTTTAGTATCTCTACATATGCTGATTATGTTGATTGTGATGTGGTACCTATGCAAGCATGTTCCTTGTTACTTGGTAGACCATGGCAATTTGATAAAATTCTGTACACCATGGTAGAAACAATCAGTATACTCTTGTTCATAAGGATAAAAATATTACTTTGCTTCCTATGACTCCTGAGTCCATTTTGAAAGATGATATTAATAGAGCTAATAAAGCAAAACAGGAGAAAAATAAGAGTGAAAATCAGATTGTGGCAAAAGAATTTGAGCAACACATGAAGCCTAATAATAAACCATCTCTTGTTGCTACGAAATTAAATTGAAAAGTGCATGTTTACTTGCCACCAAATCTGATATTGATGAGCTAGATTTTAGCAAATCTATTTGCTATGCTTTTGTGTGCAAAGAGGCATTATTTTCATTCGAGGGCGTGCCTTCCTCTTTGCCCCTGCTGTCACTAACATTTTGCGGGGAGTTATTTGGCGTCTTTCCACAAGGCGTGCCACAGGATTACCACCTATTCGAGGATTGAGCATCAAATTGACTTAATTCGGTGCATCATTACCAACCGTGCACCATACCGTACCAATCCGGAGGAGGCGAAGGAGATTATCGTCAAGTACAGGAGCTGCTCGACAAAGGTTATATCTGCGAATCCCTTAGTCCTTGTGCTGTTCCTATTATTCTAGTGCGAAAAAGGATGGTACGTCACGTATGTGTGTTGATTGTAGAGGCATCAATAATATTACTATTCGTTATCGTCACCCTATTCCTAGGCTAGATGATATGCTTGATGAATTGAGTGGCTCTACAATATTCTCCAAAGTTGATTTGCGTAGTGGATACCATCAAATTCGTATGAAATTGGGAGATGAATGGAAAACAGCATTTAAAACTAAGTTTGGATTATATGAGTGGTTAGTCATGCCTTTTGGGTTAACTAATGCACCTAGTACTTTCATGAGATTAATGAACGAAGTTTTCGTGCTTTCATTGGACGATTTGTGGTAGTTTATTTTGATGATATACTGATTTATAGCAAATCTTTGGAAGAACATTTGGAACATTTACGTGCTGTTTTTAATGCTCTCGTGATGCACGTTTGTTTGGTAACCTTGGGAAGTGCACCTTTTGCACCGACCGAGTATCTTTTCTTGGCTATGTTGTTACTCCACAGGAATTGAAGTTGATAAAGCCAAGATTGAAGCTATTGAGAGTTGGCGCAGCCCAAAGCGGTCACACAAGTGAGGAGTTTCCTTGGCCTCGCTGGTTTCTATAGGCGTTTTGTGAGAGATTTCAGCACCATTGCTGCACCTCTCAACGAGCTTACAAAGAAGGATGTACCTTTTGTTTGGGGTACCGCATGGGAAGAAGCCTTCACGGTATTGAAAGCTAAGTTGACACATGCTCCTTTACTCCAACTTCCTGATTTTAATAAGACTTTTGAGCTTGAATGTGATGCTAGTGGAATTGGATTAGGAGGTGTGTTATTACAAGATGGCAAACCTGTTGCATACTTTTACGAAAAATTGAATGGGCCTAGTCTGAATTATTCTACTTATGATAAAGAATTATATGCTCTTGTTAGGACTTTAGAAACATGGCAACATTATTTATGGCCCAAAGAATTTGTTATACATTCGATCATGAATCTTTGAAACATATTAAAAGTCAAGCTAAACTGAATCGTAGACATGCTAAATGGGTTGAATTCATTGAGACTTTCCCTTATGTCATTAAACACAAGAAGGGTAAAGAAAATGTTATTCTTGATGCATTGTCTCGTCGCTATACTATGCTTTCACAACTTGACTTCAAAATATTTGGTTTGGAGACCATCAAAGATCAATATGTGCATGATGCTGATTTTAAAGATGTATTGCAGAATTGTAAAGAAGGTAGAACATGGAACAAGTTAGTCATTAATGATGGATTTGTTTCGTTCTAACAAGCTATGCATTCCAGCTAGCTCCGTTAGTCTTTTGTTGTTGCAGGAGGCGCATGGAGGAGGACTAATGGGACACTTTGGCGTGAAGAAGGCGAGGATATACTAGCTACACATTTCTTTTGGCCAAAGATGAGGCGGGATGTTGAGCGTTTTGTTGCTCGCTGCACTACATGTCAAAAAGCTAAGTCACGACTCAATCCTCATGGTTTATATATGCCTTTACTGTACCAAGTGTTCCTTGGGAGGATATATCTATGGACTTTGTTTTAGGGTTACCTCGAACAAAGAAGGGAGGATAGCATATTTGTTGTCGTGGATAGATTTTTGAAAATGGCACACTTTATACCATGTCATAAAAGCGATGATCTTTGTTAATGTTGCTGATTTGTTCTTTCGTGAAATTATTCGCTTGCATGGTGTGCCAAATACTATTGTTTCAGATCGTGATACTAAATTTCTTAGCCACTTTTGGAGATGTTTATGGGCTAAGTTGGGGACTAAACTACTTTTTAGTACTACTTGTCACCCCCAAACTGATGGACAAACTGAAGTAGTCAATAGAACATTGTCTACTATGCTTAGGGCTGTTTTGAAGAATAATAAGAAAATGTGGGAAGAATGCTTGCCTCATATTGAATTTGCTTATAATCGTTCATTGCATTCTACTACTAAGATGTGCCCTTTTGAAATTATGTATGGTTTCCTACCTCGTGCACCTATTGATTTATTGCCTCTTCCATCTTTGGAGAAGGTTAATTTTGATGCTAAAGAAGCGTGCTGAATTGATTTTAAAAATGCATGAGTTAACTAAGGAAAACATTGAGCGTATGAATGCTAAATATAAACTTCTTTGGAGATAAGGGTAGAAAACATGTTGTGTTTGCACTGGAGATCTTGTTTGGTTACATTTGCGTGAGGATAGATTTCTGATTTGCGCAAATCAAAGCTAATGCCACGTCTTGCTGGTCCCTTTAAAGTGTTGGAGAAAGTAAATGATAATGCATATAAACTTGAGCTGCTGCAGATTTTGGGGTTAGTCCACTTTTAACATTGCAGATTTGAAGACATATTTGGGTGAGGAAGATGAGCTGCCGTCGAGGGCGACTTCATTTCAAGAAGGGAGGATGATGAGGACATCAATACCATTGTTACACCCACAGCCCCTGCTGCTATACATCTTGGACCAATTACTAGAGCTCGCATGACGCCAACTAAATTACCGGTACTTTCGTTTCTTGGTAATGATTCTAATGTTCATGAGAATATGATCTGCCTAAAATGGATACATTTGTTTTGCTTACAAATGAAGGGCCTAGCTTGGAGAAGGATGAACATTGGAGCAAGAACCCACATGGAGTTGATGGCATGCAAGAGGATCAAGAACGGAGTTACAAGTGATGATTTCAGGACTTTGAAGCCACCATAAGGAGTGCATGAAGCCTTGGACGAAATATACAAGATGCCACTTCATAATATTAGTCCATAGGCTATTCTAGGTGCTTCGTCACCTTATTATTGGGCCAGGCCCATGTAATTTCGAAATACATTAGTATAGGCTATTTTTAGAGTCCGTATGTGTGGGGAAACAAGAGATAGGGTTAGTTTGGACCCCTCCACCAAGGGCCACGAAATTCACCCCTCTTCCTCCATATATACAGCCCTTAGGGCACCGTTTAGACTTGGGTTTTGTTTAGATCAAAAGTTCGCCATAGCTGCAACCGCGTGCCGTTTGTGTTCAACGACCGGACAAAGCGTCCACAGAACCCCACCTTGATCAATAAAGCTTTCATCTTATATTCGCAATATCCAGATTGCAATCTCAGTTTCTTGCTTGTTCTTCGTTTGCTCGCGGAAATAGACCCTCGTGGTCAGGTTGATCGTGCTCGGCGTGGTCAATAACCTCTCGGAGTTGGTTTAGCGATTGCTAAAGCGCGGCGTCCTCGCGCGCTTCGTAGTCGGATCGTCAAAGTCGACTTCCACCAAAGCGAAATCCACCATCTCATCGAAAGGCAGGACACCTCTGCCTCTATCATCGACCTTCATCATGGACACCACATGCATCATCTACTTCCTTTGCACCATCACCTCCTTGGTGCCACCTCCAACCGTGATACAAGAAAGCGAGGCACAACCACCACTATCGCCAAGAGCACACTGCCGGGCCTGCCAGAGCTCTTCTTCTTCCATGGCGTCAACAGGGCACACAAGTGATATTATTTGTCGTCGTTGTAAGGGAAGAGGACATTTTTGAGAGAATGCAAATCTCAGCGTGTGATGATTGCTCACGAGGATGGTGGGTATGAGTCGCTAGTGACTATGATGAGGAGACTTTGGCTCTTATTACACATGAGGAACACGGTGGAGATGATTACGATCATGAGACACAATACATGGCTCTTGAAGATCTTTGTGGTATGAATGTTTAGTTGCTCAACGTGTTTTGAGTGTGCAGGTTACACAAAGTGAGCAAAATCAGAGGCATAATTTGTTCCATACAAAGGGAGTTGTGAAGGAGCGTTCTATTAGCGTCATCATAGATGGAGGAGCTGCAACAACTTGGCTAGCATGGAGATGGTGGAGAAGTTATCTCTCACCACAAGACCACATCCACATCCTTACTACATCCAATGGTTCAACAACAGCGGCAAGGTTAAGGTAACACGTCTTTGTTAGTGTGCATTTTAGTATCTCTACATATGCTGATTATGTTGATTGTGATGTGGTACCTATGCAAGCATGTTCCTTGTTACTTGGTAGACCATGGCAATTTGATAAAAATTCAGTACACCATGGTAGAAACAATCAGTATACTCTTGTTCATAGGATAAAAATATTACTTTGCTTCCTATGACTCCTGAGTCCATTTTGAAAGATGATATTAATAGAGCTAATAAAGCAAAATAGGAGAAAAATAAGAGTGAAAATCAGATTGTGGCAAAAGAATTTGAGCAACACATGAAGCCTAATAATAAACCATCTCTTGTTGCTACGAAATTAAATTGAAAAGTGTATGTTTACTTGCCACCAAATCTGATATTGATGAGCTAGATTTTAGCAAATCTATTTGCTATGCTTTTGTGTGCAAAGAGGCATTATTTTCATTTGAGGGCGTGCCTTCCTCTTTGCCCCTATTTGTCACTAACATTTTGCAGGAGTTAGCGGCGTCTTTCCACAAGGCGTGCCACGGGATTACCACCTATTTGAGGATTGAGCATCAAATTGACTTAATTCGGTGCATCATTACCAACCATGCACCATACCGTACCAATCCGGAGGAGGCGAAGGAGATGATCGTCAATCACGAGGAGCTGCTCGACAAAGGTTATATCTGCGAATCCCTTAGTCCTTGTGTTGTTCCTATTATTCTAGTGCGAAAAAGGATGGTACGTCACGTATGTGTGTTGATTGTAGAGGCATCAATAATATTACTATTAGTTATCGTCACCCTATTCCTAGGCTAGATGATATGCTTGATGAATTGAGTGGCTCTACAATATTCTCCAAAGTTGATTTGCGTAGTGGATACCATCAAATTCGTATGAAATTGGGAGATGAATGGAAAACAGCATTTAAAACTAAGTTTGGATTATATGAGTGGTTAGTCATGCCTTTTGGGTTAACTAATGCACCTAGTACTTTCATGAGATTAATGAGCGAAGTTTTACGTGCTTTCATTGGACGATTTGTGGTAGTTTATTTTGATGATATCTTGATTTATAGCAAATCTTTGGAAGAACATTTGGAAAATTTCGTGCTGTTTTTAATGCTCTCGTGATGCACGTTTGTTTGGTAACCTTGGGAAGTGCACCTTTTGCACCGACCGAGTATCTTTTCTTGGCTATGTTGTTACTCCACAGGAATTGAAGTTGATAAAGCCAAGATTGAAGCTATTGAGAGTTGGCGCAGCCCAAAGCGGTCACACAAGTGAGGAGTTTCCTTGGCCTCGGTGGTTTCTATAGGCGTTTTGTGAGAGATTTCAGCACCATTGCTGCACCTCTCAATGAGCTTACAAAGAAGGATGTGCCTTTTGTTTGGGGTCTTGCTTGCAGGAAGAGGCCTTCACGGTATTGAAAGCTAAGTTGACACATGCTCCTTTACTCCAACTTCCTGATTTTAATAAGACTTTTGAGCTTGAATGTGATGCTAGTGGAATTGGATTAGGAGGTGTGTTATTACAAGATGGCAAACCTGTTGCATACTTTTACGAAAAATTGAGTGGGCCTAGTCTGAATTACTCTACTTATGATAAAGAATTATATGCTCTTGTTAGGACTTTAGAAACATGGCAACATTATTTATGGCCCAAAGAATTTGTTATACATTACGATCATGAATCTTTGAAACATATTAAAAGTCAAGCTAAACTGAATCGTAGACATGCTAAATGGGTTGAATGCATTGAGACTTTCCTTATGTCATTAAACACAAGAAGGGTAAAGAAAATGTTATTCTTGATGCATTGTCTTGTCGCTATACTATGCTTTCACAACTTGACTTCAAAATATTTGGTTTGGAGACCATCAAAGATCAATATGTACATGATGCTGATTTTAAAGATGTATTGCAGAATTGTAAAGAAGGAAGAACATGGAACAAGTTTGTCGTTAATGATGGATTTGTGTTCGTGCTAACAAGCTATGCATTCCAGCTAGCTCCGTTCGTCTTTTGTTGTTGCGGGAGGCGCATGGAGGAGGACTAATGGGACACTTTGGCGTGAAGAAGGCGGAGGGCGTACTTGCTACACATTTCTTTTGGCCAAAGATGAGGCGGGATGTTGGCGTTTTATTGCTCATTGCACTACATGTCAAAAAGCTAAGTCTCGACTCAATCCTCATGGTTTATATATGCCTTTGCACTGTGCCTAGTGTTCCTTGGGAGGATATATCTATGGACTTTGTTTTAGGTTTACCTAGAACAAAGAAGGGAGGATAGCATATTTGTTGTCGTGGATAGATTCTCGAAAATGGCACACTTTATACCATGTCATAAAAGCGATGATCTTTGTCAATGTTGCTGATTTGTTCTTTTCGTGAAATTATTCGCTTGCATGGTGTGCCAAATACTATTGTTTTAGATCGTGATACTAAATTTCTTAGCCACTTTTGGAGATGTTTATGGGCTAAGTTGGGGACTAAACTGCTTTTAGTACTACTTGTCACCCCCAAAGCGATGGACAAACTGAAGTAGTCAATAGAACATTGTCTACTATGCTTAGGGCTGTTCTAAAGAAAAATAAGAAAATGTGGGAGGAATGCTTGCCTCATATTGAATTTGCTTATAATCGTTCATTGCATTCTACTACTAAGATGTGCCCTTTTAAAGTTGTGTATGGTTTCCTACCTCGTGCACCTATTGATTTGTTGCCTCTTCCATCTTGGAGAAGGTTAATTTTGATGCTAAAGAACATGCTGAATTGATTTTAAAAATGCATGAGTTAACTAAGGAAAACATTGAGCGTATGAATGCTAAATATAAACTTCTTTGGAGATAAGGGTAGAAAACATGTTGTGTTTGCACGGAGATCTTGTTTGGTTACATTTGCGTGAGGATAGATTTCTGATTTGCGCAAATCAAAGCTAATGCCACGTCTGCTGGTCCCTTTAAGGTGTTGGAGAAAGTAAATGATAATGCATATAAACTTGAGCTGCTGCAGATTTTGGGGTTAGTCCACTTTTAACATTGCAGATTTGAAGCCATATTTGGGTGAGGAAGATGAACTTCGTCGAGGGCGACTTCATTTCTAGAAGGGAGGATGATGAGGACATCAATACCATTGTTACACCCACAGCCCTGCTGCTATACATCTTGGACCAATTACTAGAGCTCGCGACGCCGACTAAATTACCGGTACTTTCGTATCTTGGTAATGATTTTAATGTTCATGAGAATGTGATGCTGCCTAAATTGGATACATTTGTTTTGCTTACAAATGAAGGGCCTAGCTTGGAGAAGGATGAACATTGGAGCAAGAACAAGCATGGAGATGATGGCATGCAAGGGGACAAGAATGGAGTTACAAGTGATGATTTCAGGACTTTGAAGCCACCATAATGAGTGCATGAAGCCTTGGACGAAATATACAAGATGCCACTTCATAAATTTCGTCCAGAGGCTATTCTAGGTGCTGCGTCACCTTATTTTTGGGCCAGGCCCATGTAATTTCGAAATACATTAGTATAGGCTATTTTTAGAGTCCGTATGTGTGGGGAAACAAGAGATAGGGTTAGCTTCGGACCCCTCCACCAAGGGCCACGAAATTCACCCCCTCTTCCTCCATATATACAGCCCTTAGG
Organism: Aegilops speltoides; assembly: GCA_021437245.1. NCBI lineage: Eukaryota > Viridiplantae > Streptophyta > Magnoliopsida > Poales > Poaceae > Aegilops > Aegilops speltoides. The sequence goes on from JAHHZJ010001905.1 coordinate 105,917, forward strand.
GCACCGTTTAAACTTTGGGTTTTGTTTAGATCAAAAGTTCGCCATAGCTGCAACCGCGTGCCGTTTGTGTTCAACGACTAGACAAAGCGTCCACAGAACCCCACCTTGATCAATAAAGCTTTCATCTTATATTCGCAATATCCAGATTGCAATCTCAGTTTCTTGCTTGTTCTTCGTTTGCTCGCAGGAAATAGACCCTCGTGGTCAGGTTGATCGTGCTCCGGCGTGGTCAATAACCTCTCGGAGTTGGTTTAGCGATTGCTAAGGCGCGACGTCCTCGCACGCTCGTAGTCGGATCGTCAAAGTCGACTTCCACCAAAGCAAAATCCACCATCCCATCGAAAGACGGGACACCTTTGCCTCTATCATGAGGAACAAGCATTCGAGGACTTTCCAAGGCAAGAGCGACACCGCAACCGCTACCAAAATGAAGAGCAACGCTATGGCAAGCTAAAATTCACAATGCCCAAGTTCAATGGAAGCAATGATCCGAAAGAATACCTCTCATGGGCATTGAAGGTCGACAAAATCTTTCGTTTGCACAACTATGAGGAAGAGAAGAAGATCGCAATGGCAGCACTTGAGTTCCATGACTATGTGCTCATATGGTGGGAACAAGTCCTTGAGTGCCGAGAAGCAAGAGGAGACCCTCCAATCACCACTTGGGCTCAAATGAAGGATGTCATGCGAGCATGATTTGTGCCCACCTACTACAACCGTGATCTCTTCAAGAAGCTACAACTCCTCAAGCAAGGAACAAAGAGTGTTCAAGAATACTACAAGGAAATTGAGATAGCCATGATTCGAGCTAATGTCAAGGAAGATGATGAGCAAACAATGGCACGATTCTTGAATGGACTCAATCTTCCCATCAAGAAGATCGCCGACTTCCAACCCTACTCCAACCTCATCGAGCTAGTACATCAAGCGACCAAGGAGGAACGTCAAGTGCAAGATGACTTCAAGTACGCCAAGTACTCATCCAAGACATACGGCTTCTCCAACAATCAAGCTTCAACAACTCCTCCAACATCTACTTCAACCAAGCCTTCTCCAAGCAACGACGACAAGACAACATACAAGAAACCTTCGTCAAGTTCAAGTCGTCTTCCTCCTACTACAAGCAACTACAAGCCACGTGCTCCTTCCTCTACTCCGACCGATGAGACCGTCAAGACAAGTTCAATCAAGTGCTTCACGGGTGGCGGCCGAGGCCACAAGTCCTTCCAATGCACCAACAAGTGCACCATGATCCTCAATGACGATGGCACCTACGACTCAATGAGTGAAGATGAAATGGAAGCTATAGAGAAAGTGGCCATGCACCGGCGCGTGAACGAGGATGAAGATGATCAAGTCTTTTGTGATGAAGATACGAGCCCCGCCCTCGTTGTCTCCAAGGTCTTGACACTTCAACATCAACAAGGAGAAGTGATGTAGGGTGGAACCCTAATTCGTCGATCTTTCACGTTTGGAGGGGATCCTACGGAGGGAATACGAAGAACACGCGGAAGCACAAGGGAAAACACGGGGAAAACGCGAGAGAATCACTCAACCAACAAGGGAATCGATCACACAAGTGCTAGATCATCATACACATAAGAGATTCACGAGATCCAAAGTCAACAAAGGTAAGGATACAAAGGAACCGTTCTTCTCCAAGAGGAGGCCTTGATGTTCTTCCCTAGAAGGGGTCTTGAATCCGCTTGGGGGATCTTCTCCGAAGAGGTCGTGAACTCCGAGGAGAAGTAACCAAGTGGATGAGCAAAGGCTCTCACACAAACATGAGCTAATCCGGTCTTGACCCTAGAAAGGATGAGGGATGGTCTATTTATAGTCTAGGTTCTCCAAGGGGTAAGTTGGGGCGAAAGCAGTACATGGGCCTCGGCCCAAACGCGCTACCACAGGCAGGGCGGTAGTACTGCTTCGGGAGGCGGTAGTACCGCTTGAGGTCTTCAATGGTAGTACCGCTTCGGGAGGCGGTAGTACCGCTTGAGGTGCTTCAATGGTAGTACCGCTTCGGGGAGGCATGTAGTACCGCTCTGGCGCTGTTCGATTCTGGAGTTTGTCGGGTTCGGCGGACGTGAGGGCGGATCTCGAAGCAGTAGTGCCGCTGGCTCGGCTCAGTGGTAGTACCGCTTGGCTGGAGCGGTAGTACCGCTCGTGTTGGACTCTGCAGCTCCTCCTTTCGCTCTTGATGTCCCTCTTGAGCTGTAGCTTCTTCTAGGTTGACTCCTTGGTACCTAAGCATGCATAGCATTTCCGTTTGAGGTAGTAACCATGTCTCATGTGAATCGAAAGGAATTGTGAGAGGAGTGATGTCACCTCGGTTTCAAGAGCTCTTGCGTGCTCGAGTCATAGGTCCTTGTGGGGTTGGATGTGTTGATGTAGAGTCCATGGGGATGATGTAAGGATGCTCGCATCATATCCCTCCTTGAAAGGATCCGACCTCGGATCAAGATCTTCATCACCATGGAAAGGCGAGAGGTCTTTGGCGTTGAAGGTGTCGCTCACGTTGTACTTGTCGCTTGGTATGTCGAGCTTGTAGGCGTTGTTGTTGTAGCGTGCTAGCACCTTGAAGGGTCCATCGGCTCGAGGTAGAAGTTTGGACTTGCGTTCGTTGGGGAAGCGTTCCTTGCGAAGGTGTAGCCACGAGATCGCCTATGTTGAAGATCATGGGTTGCTTGTTGATGTTGAGCTTGGTCGTTAGTCGTTGTACTTGGCGCTCGATGGTGTGTCTTGTATCTTCATGCATCTTCTTGATGTAGCTTGCACGGTACTTGCGTCGAGGTTGGTGCGCTCTTGTAGAGGAAGAGGTAGAATGTCCAATGGGGACAATGGGTTGAAGCCGTGAGCGACCTCGAAGGAGACTTGCGGTAGTCGAATGTCTTGCACGGTTGTAGGCGTACTTTCGGCGATGGGTAGACATGCTTCCCACTCCTTGATGTTCTTCTTGATCAACACGCGAAGTAGAGTGAGAGCGTCCGGTTCGTCACCTCCGTTTGGCCGTCGGTTTGAGGATGGTATGCGGATGAGAACAAGAGCTTGATTCGAGCTTGGCGCATAGAGTCTTCAAAAGTAACTCAAGAACTTGGCGTCGCGGTCGGAGGCGATTGTCTTGGTACTCCATGAAGGCGCAAAATTTCCTACAAAGAGATTTGCAATATGTGAAGCATCGTCTACCTTGTTGCAAGGAATGAAATGTGCCATCTTAGAAAATCGGTCCACAACAACAAACACGGAATCCTTTCCATTTTGAGTTCTAGGCAAACCAAGTACAAAATCCATGCTAATGTCTTCCCAAGGTTGATAAGGAATAGGAAGAGGCATGTAAAGACCATGAGATTGAGCTTTTGACTTAGCTTTGCGGCATGTAGAGCATCGGGTGGTGAAGCGAGAGACATCTCGAAACATCTTTGGCCAAAAGTAGTTCTTGGAGGCGTGGCGAAGGTCTTGTCGCGTCAAAATGTCCCATGAGTCCACCTCCATGAGCCTCTTGCAAAAGTAGCAAGCGAAGAAGACTCGGGAATGCATAGTTTGTTAGCTCTCATAAGATAACCATCCTTGAGGTAATATTGTTCCCAAGATGTATCGTCAAACATTTAGCATAATGAGGTGCAAAAGATGGATCACTAGCATACAAATCTTTTATGTGCTCAAAGCCAATAACATTCAACTCAAGTTGGGTGACAAGCGTGCATATCGTGAAAGTGCATCGGCAACTACATTTTCCTTGCCCTTAATGTACTTGATCACATATGGAAAAGATTCAATAAATTCACTCCATTTGGCATGACGCTTGTTCAATTTAGTTTGACCTTTTAAGTACTTAAGCTTTTCATGATCGGTATGGATGACAAACTCATGAGGCCTAAGATAATGTTCCCAAACATGTAGTACACGCACTAAAGCATACAATTCTTTGTCATACAGGATAGTTAAGTTGAGCACGGAGAGTTTTCACTAAAATAAGCAATGACTCGCTTTTCTTGCATTAAAACTCCGCCAATTCGGTACCACTTGCATCACAATGAACCTCAAAAGTTTTGTCAAAGTTGGGCAAAGCAAGAATTGGAGCATGAGTAAGCAAAGACTTGAGCTCATCAAAAGCGTTTGATTGCAAAGGTCCCCAAATAAAAGGAGTATTCTTCTTACTCAAAGCATGCAAAGGGGCTGCAATAGTGCTAAAGTTTTTCACAAAGCGGCGATAAAAACCTGCAAGACCAAGGAAACTTCGCACTTGTTGCAAAATGGTGGGTTGGGGCCAAGTTTTAATTGCGTTGATCTTAGTTTCATCAACATGGACACCCTTGGAGGAGACAATGAAACCCAAGAAAACCACTTTGTCAACTCCAAAAGTGCATTTTTTCAAGTTGGCATAAAGACTTCCCTTTCGAAGCGTTTGCAAAACAAGCTTAACATGATCAAGATGCTCTTTCATGGTTTTGCTAAACACAAGAATATCATCGAAGTAAACCACAACAAAGATTCCAATATAAGGTCTAAGCACATGATGCATGAGGCGCACAAAAGTTCAGGAGCTTCAGACAAACCCATAGGCATAACCAACCATTCATATAAGCCAAATTTTGTTTTGAAAGCAGTTTTCCATTCATCACCCTCATGAATGCGGATTTGATAATAGCCACTTTTAAGATCAATTTTGAGAAAAGTTGGCTCCACTAAGTTCATCAAGCATATCATCTAAGCGAGGAATGGGATGCCTATAGCGCACGGTGATAGCATTTATGGGTCTACAATCGAACTGGCGGAAACTTCCATCGGGCTTGGGCACAAGTATATGAGGAGCGGCACAAGGGCTTAAGCTTTCACGTACATGATCGTTGTCGAGTAGTTGTTGTACTTGCCGTTGAATCTCCTTGGTTTCTTGGGATTGACACGGTATGGAGCTTTGTTTGGAAGTGGTGCTCCGGGTATGAGGTCGATTCGATGCTCAATGCCTCGTAGAGGAGGTAGACCGGAGGTAGCTCATCGGGAAAACATCTTGAAATTCCTGCAAAGAGATTGAAACACCAAAGGTAGCTCATGAGTGGTGTTAGTTTGTGGTTCTCCATCCTTGCACACTAGGACAAAGTGTATCACACTCGATGGGTTCTCACACACATCTCTCATCTCATGTTTGGTGGCGAATAGTATGAGGTTTTTCTCTCTAGGCGAAGAGGCGCTCAAATTTGGCTTGTGGCTCTCACTCACTTTTTGGTGGCTCACTTTCTCACTCTTCTCTCTTTTGTTGGTGGCTTGTTTGTCGGCTATCACTTGACTAGGAGACATGGGTCGTAGGACATATTCTTTTCCTTTCATCTTGAAGCTATAGTGGGTTGTCGCCCATTGTGGTAGACACCACGGTCGGTGCCATGGCCGACCAAGGAGGAGGTGGCAAGCGGTCATTGGGACCACATCACACTCCAAAGTGTCTTCATATGCACCGATTTTGAAGGATACATGGACCGTATGCTCAACTCGTATAGTCTTGGAGTCCTTAGCCATTGAACCTTGTAGGGTGCGGGTGCTTCTTCTTGACCAATTGAAGCTTGGAGCATAGTTCTTCGCTTGCCAAGTTGTGGCAACTACCTCCATCGATGATGACCTTGACGGATCGTCCATTGATGCCGGCCTTTGTGTGGAAGATGTGGCATCGTTGGTCTTCTTCTTGTTGATGTTGAAGTGTCAAGACCTTGGAGACAACGAGAGCGGGGCTCTTATCTTCATCACAAAAGACTTGATCATCTTCATCCTCATTCATGCGCCGGTGCATGGCCACTTGCTCAATAGCTTCCATTTCATCTTCACTCATTGAGTCGTATGTGCCATCGTCGTTGAGGATCATGGTGCGCTTGTTGGTGCATTCATAGGACTTGTGGCCTCGGCCGCCGCAAGTGAAACACTTGAAGGAGCTTGTCTTGATGGTCTCATCGGTTGGAGTAGATGATGAAGCACGCGGCTTGAAGTTGCTTGTAGTAGGAGGAAGGCGACTTGAACTTGTGGAAGTTTTCTTGTAACTTGACTTGTCGTCGTTGCTTGGAGAAGGCTTGGTTGATGTCGAAGTTGGAGTAGTTGTTGAAGCTTGGTTGTTGGAGAAGCCGTGTATCTTGGAGGAGTACTTGGCGTACTTGAAGTCATCTTGCACTTGACGTTCCGCCTTTGTAGCTTGATGCACGAGCTCAATGAGGTTGGAGTAGGGTTGGAAGTCGGCGATCTTCTTGATGGGGTGATTGAGTCCATTCAAGAATCGTGCCATTGTTTGCTCATCATCTTCCGTGACATTGGCTCGAATCATGGCAATCTCCATTTCCTTGTAGTATTCTTCAACACTCTTTGTTCCTTGCTTGAGGAGTTGTAGCTTCTTGAAGAGATCACGGTTGTAGTAGGTGGGCACAAAGCGTGCTCGCATGACATCCTTCATTTGAGCCCAAGTGGTGATTGGGGGTTCACCTCTTGCTTGTCGGCGCTCAATGATTTGTTCCCACCATATGAGCACATAATCTTGGAACTCAAGTGATGCCATAGCGATCTTCTTCTCTTCCTCATAGTTGTGCAAACGAAAGATTTTGTCGACCTTCAATGCCCATGAGAGGTACTCTTCGGGATCATTGGTTCCATTGAACTTGGGCATTGTGAACTTGAGCTTGCCATAGCGATGTTCTTCATTGTTTTGAGGTCGATGTTGATGATTACGTTCTTGACGTGGAGGGTAATCATCCTCATGTTGCTCTCGGCGAGGAGGAAGTCCATGATCAACTTGCTCTTGTTGACCTTGAGGTTGAGGATAAGCTTGAGGAGCTTGACGTTGCGCACGCGGATGGTAGTTCCTCTCTTGGATTTCTTCTCGAAGGGCTTCCTCTTGATTGCGCCTTTCACGATTGCGGTTGGCGATAGCTTGACTTTATGCTTGAAGGGCGCGTTCCGCCTCAAGAGCTTGTGCTTCTCGTTGTTCTTGTTGAAGACGTTGGGCCTCGGCGTCTTGTTGTTGTTGGTGTAGGCGCGCTCGTTCTTGTTCTTGTTGGCGACGAAGACGTTGTCGTTCTTGAGCTTGAGCAAACGCTACTTGGTTTGATTGAGGACGAGGAACTTGTTCATCCACTTGCTCTTGGGAATTTTTGTCGTGTAGCGGGTTGCGAGATGCATAGCGGTCTTGTGTGCTGCTCGGCGAAGAATGTTCGATGACGGTGTACTTGTGTCGGAGAAGGAGTCGTCGGATGGCGACTTGAGTGGCTCCGTCTTGAGTGTGAAGAGGTAGAAATCGCGGTTCACCAACAAAGCGCGGATCTCGTCCATTCTTGCATCATTCTCTTTCTTGTCTTGCGTCGAGTTTGTTGTCGAAGTAATCTCTTATGCGCTTCTCGGAGAGTCGCAAGTCGGTGGAGAGGTTGTCGATGCGTTCGCTCATTGCTTGTTGCTCTTGATGGAGAGCTCGTTGCGCGCCGAAGAGGTGGCTCTTGGTGACGTATGATGACATGTCGTCGTCTTGTTCGATGAAGAGTGGGTTTGTAGAAGAACTTGGCCTATCCATCATTTCAAGCAAATTGTGAGTGGTAGAAGGAGAAGAACTAATACCAATGTACCTTTGACCGAAGTTGAAGATGAATCAAGTTCACTCAAATGCTGACAATGAAATAGCACTATTGGTACCGATCCTTGTCGATTCTCACACCTACACAAGTAAAAGCTTTTGGTGGAGCTTGGTTAGGATGGTGGCACAAAATTGATTGCAATCGTTAGCTTGACTCAAAAATGTTGAAGAAGATTAGCAAATTCGCAAATGTAACAAGTAGACCAAGCAAGTAGAGGTACACGGAAACACACGCATAAATAGATAAATGGGATTGTGCACACCAAAAGTGAGCCAAAATGTGGAATCACGAAAATGCTCTTGTTGCACAATACTAGAGAGCGCTATACGATTGCACAATAAGGCGGATCACGGAGCTTGTGCACAACCTACTAGGCAAAAATGCAGCGATCTCTATCCCAAGTATGCTATATGTATGGTATTTGATTGCAATGATCCAAGATGATCTTATATGACAATCTTAATGTAGTATGATGCTATGGTTCTTGCTTATAAGCTCTTTGCTTATCTTTCTCTTTTGCTTAAAAGCTTGGGTGGCTCTTTCTCTTTTGAGCTCTTTTCTTATGCAAACTTCACGAACCAAGATAGCAATTGTGTATGCGATGACAACTTTGTGACACACAAGTGGATCTCAAGATATGCACCACTATGCTATGGTATGTATGCTATGGAGTATGATCCCTAATGTGCACAAGTCACGTTGCCGGCAATACTCAATGGCTAGTCTCGATGGGTAAGCAACGCAAAAGATGGGCTATGATGTTTATCAATGTAATTGCGAGAGATGACAAAGATGTCGTCGAGGTTACCGTCCTTGGCGAAGATTGATGAGGACATCAATACCATTGTTACACCCACAGCCCCTGCTGCTATACATACTGGACCAATTACTAGAGCTCGCGCACGCCAACTAAATTACCAGGTACTTTCGTTTCTTGGTAATGATTCTAATGTTCATGAGAATATGATGCTGCCTAAATTGGATACATTTGTTTTGCTTACAAATGAAGGGCCTAGCTTGGAGAAGGATGAACATTGGAGCAAGAACACACATGGAGTTGATGGCATGCATAAGAGGATCAGAACGGAGTTACAAGTGATGATTTCAGGACTTTGAAGCCACCATAAGGAGTGCATGAAGCCTTGGACGAAATATACAAGATGCCACTTCATAATATTAGTCCATAGGCTATTCTAGGTCTTTCGTCACCTTATTATTGGGCCAGGCCCATGTAATTTCGAAATACATTAGTATAGGCTATTTTTAGAGTCCGTATGTGTGGGAAAACAAGAGATAGGGTTAGTTTGGACCCCTCCACCAAGGGCCACGAAATTCACCCCTCTTCCTCCATATATACAGCCCTTAGGGCACCGTTTAGACTTAGGTTTTGTTTAGATCAAAAGTTAGCCACAGCTGCAGCCAGCGTGCCGTTTGTGTTCAACGACCGGACAAAGCGTCATAGAACCCCACCTTGATCAATAAAGCTTTCATCTTATATTCGCAATATCAGTTGCAATCTCAGTTTCTTGCTTGTTCTTCGTTTGCTCGCGGAAATAGACCCTCGTGGTCGAGTTGATCGTGCTCGGCGTGGTCAATAACCTCTCGGAGTTGGTTTAGCGATTGCTAAAGTAGCGGCGTCCTCGCCATGCGCTTCGTAGTCGGATCGTCAAAGTCGACTTCCAACAAAGCGAAATCCACCATCTCATCGAAGGCAGGACACCTGCCCTATCAAGTGGTATCAGATTTCCGAGGTTGCTTGATAGGCGGTGTCCGTCTTATCAGTGAATTGATATCAAATCATGAGTGGTGATGTGATGTTGACATCGAACGTGCACCTATATAGCGAAACACAATAGGACACGGAATCACAACTCAAATTCTCAAAGAACAAAAGCAACAATGGTGGTAGCGGAAAGCGGAGGTGGTATAGTGTATGATGTGGTGAAAGCCCTAGGCAAAGATGCCAATATTGGGAAAATTAGATGGTGTCCAATGGTGTTGCAACCTATCTAGGTGGATGGAGAATGTCAATAGCTACTCAACGAGCTAAAGAACGCGAAAATCGGACTCCGGATGTGGAAGTTATGGTGGAAATGGTGAAACTCAGAAATCTGGAAATGGCCAGGGCGGTAGTACCGCTGGGAAGGGCGGTAGTACCGCTCGTGTCGGGTTTTTTTTCGACTATTTCGGCTGGGAGGGGCCTGGCGGTAGTACCGTTCGCGGGGCGGTAGTACCGCTTGAGGTTCTCAGCGGTAGTACCGCTCTGTAGGGCGGTAGTACCGCTCGGGTCGGGATTTTCTCGACTGCTCGAATGGTTTCGCGATTTTGGGGCGGAAATGGGTGATTTCGGGGTCAAAATTCGATGGATTTTGTGGATGGAAAGAGGTGAAACTTGGGGAGATGCGAGATCGACTCGAAACCAAGCAAATCCACGGATCAAAATCAACAAAACATCATCAAACTAACAAATCACAAAAATTTTGGGGCTAATTTTGTGGGGATTTTCGGGGTTTTAGGACGAAAACAACAAAATCAAGCTAGAAAACATGGGGTAGGGGCTCCAAAAACGTGATCAACGTGGCTCATGATACCATATGATGTAGGGTGGAACCCTAATTCGTCGATCTTTCACGTTTGGAGGGGATCCTACGGAGGGAATACGAAGAACACGTGGAAGCACAAGGGAAAACACAGGGAAAACGAGAGAGAATCACTCAACCAACAAGGGAATCGATCACACAAGTGCTAGATCATCATACACATTAGAGATTCACGAGATCCAAAGTCAACAAAGGTAAGGATACAAAGGAACCGTTCTTCTCCAAGAGGAGGCCTTGATGTTCTTCCCTAGAAGGGGTCTTGAATCCGCTTGGGGGATCTTCTCCGAAGAGGTCGTGAAATCCGAGGAGAAGTAACCAAGTGGATGAGCAAAGGCTCTCACACAAACATGAGCTAATCCAGTGCTGACCCTAGAAAGGATGAGGGGATGGTCTATTTATAGTCTAGGTTCTCCAAGGGGTAAGTTGGGGCGAAAGCAGTACATGGGCCTCGGCCCAAACGCTGCTACAGCAGAGGCGGTAGTACCGCTTCGGGATGGCGGTAGTACCGCTTGAGGTGCTTCAGCAGTAGTACCGCTTCGGGAGGGCGGCAGATACCGCTTGAGGTGCTTCAGTGGTAGTACCGCTTCGGGAGGGCGGTAGTACCGCTCTGGCGCTATTCGATTCTGGAGTTTGTCGGGTTCGGCGGGACGTCAGGCGGATCTCGGCGGTAGTGCCGCTGGCTCGGCTCAGCGGTAGTACCGCTTGGCTGGAGCGGTAGTACCGCTCGTGTTGGACTCTGCAGCTCCTCCTTTCGCTCTTGATGTCCCTCTTGAGCTGTAGCTTCTTCTAGGTTGACTCCTTGGTACCTAAGCATGCATAGCATTTTCGTTTGAGGTAGTAACCATGTCTCATGTGAATCGAAAGGGAATTGTGAGAGGAGTGATGTCACCTCGGTTTCAAGAGCTCTTGCACGTGCTCGAGTCATAGGTCCTTGTGGGGTTGGATGTGTTGATGTAGAGTCCATGGGGATGATGTAAGGATGCTCCGCATCAAGAAGACCAACGATGCCATGTCTTCCACACCAAGGCCGGCATCAATGGGCGGTCAGTCAAGGTCATCATCGATGGAGGTAGTTGCCACAACTTGGCAAGTGAAGAACTATGCTCCAAGCTTCAATTGGTCAAGAGGAAGCACCCGCACCCCTACAAGGTTCAATGGCTAAGTGACTCCGGCACTATACGAGTTGAGCATACGGTCCAAGTATCCTTCAAAATCGGCGCATATGAAGACACTTTGGAGTGTGATGTGGTCCCAATGACCGTTTGCCACCTCCTCCTTGGTCGACCATGGCAATTCGACCGTGGCGTCATCCACAATGCGCGTACCAACCACTATAGCTTCAAGATGAAAGGAAAAGAATATGTGCTACGACCCATGTCTCCTAGTCAAGTGATAGCCGACAAGCAAGCCACCCAACATAGAGAGAAGAGTGAGAAAGTGATCCACCAAAACATGAGTGAGAGCAACAAGCCAAACTTGAGCGCCTCTTCACCTAGAGAGAAAAACCTCATACTATTCGCCACAAAAAGTGAGATGAGAGAAGTGTGTGAGAACCCATCGAGTGTGATGCACTTTGTCCTTGTGTGCAAGGATGGCGAATCAAAAACTAACACCACTCATGATATAGGGTAGAACCCTATGGGCAGATCTTTCACGAATTGGAGGGTAATCCCAAAGAACAAGATGAACAAGAGAGGGAAAACAAGAGGAACACTCAAGAACAAGTCAAATCACACATCCACTAGACAATCAAACACATAAGATCCACAAGGTACATGAACAACAAAGGGAAATAAGATACATGGTAGAGTTCATCCCAAATCCTATGAAGGAGATGAGGGCTTGATGATTTAGTGATAGAGGCAAAGGTGTCCCGTCTTTCGATGAGATGGTGGATTTCGCTTTGGTGGAAGTCGACTTTGACGATCCGACTACGAACGTGCGAGGACGTCGCGCCTTAGCAATCGCTAAACCAACTCCGAGAGGTTATTGACCACGCCGAGCACGATCAACGACCACGAAGGTCATTTCCTGCGAGCAAGCGAAGATCAAGCAAGAAACTGAGATTGCAATCTGGATATTGCGAATATAAGATGAAAGCTTTATTGATCAAGGTGGGGTTACTGTGGCGCCTTTATGCGGTAGTTGAACACAAGCGAAATGCATAAAGTTGCAGCTATGGCGAACTTTAATCTAAACAAAACCCAAAGTCTAAACGGTGCCCTAAGGGCTGTATATATGGAGGAAGGGGGGGTGAATTTCGTGGCCCTTGGTGGAGGGGTCCGAAACTAACCCTATCTCTTGTTTCCCCACACATACGGACTCTAAAAATAGCCTATACTTATGTATTTCAAAATTACATGGGCCTGGCCCAATAATAAGGTGATGCAACACCTACAATAGCCTCTGGACGAAATTTATGAAGTGGCATCTTGTATATTTCGTCCAAGGCTTCATGCACTCATTATGGTGGCTTCAAAGTCTTGAAATCATCACTTGTAACTCCGTTCTTGTTCCCCTTGCGCATGCCATCATCTCCATGCTTGTTCTTGCTCCAATGTTCATCCTTCTCCAAGCTAGGCCCTTCATTTGTAAGCAAAACAAATGTATCCAATTTAGGCAGCATCATATTCTCATGAACATTAGAATCATTACCAAGAAACAAAAGTACACAGTAATTTAGTTGGCGTCTTGTGAGCTCTAGTAATTGGTCCGGTATGTATAGCAGCAGGGGCTGTGGGTGTAACAATGGTATTGATGTCCTCATCATCCTCCCTTCTTGAAATGAAGTCGTCCTAGGCGGAAGTACATCTTCCTCACCCAAATCGCCTTCAAATCTGCAATGTTAAAAGTGGGACTAACCCCAAAATCTGCGAGCAGCTCAAGTTTATATGCATTATCATTTACTTTCTCCAACACCTTAAAGGGACTAGCAGCACGTGGCATTAGCTTTGATTTGCGCAAATCAGAAATCTATCCTTACGCAAATGTAACCAAACAAGATCTCGGTGCAAACACAACATGTTTTCTACCCTTATCTCCAGCAAGTTTATATTTAGCATTCATCGCTCAATGTTTTCCTTAGTTAACTCATGCATTTTTAAAATCAATTCAGCACGTTCTTTAGCATCAAAATTAACCTTCTCCGAAGATGGAAGAGGCAACAAATCAATAGGTGCACGAGGTAGGAAACCATACACAACTTCAAAAGGGCACATCTTAGTAGTAGAATGCAATGAGCGATTATAAGCAAATTCAATATGAGGCAAGCATTCCTCCCACATTTTCTTATTATTCTTCAAAACAGCCCTAAGCATAGTAGACAATGTTACATTGACTACTTCAGTTTGTCCATCGGTTTGGGGTGACAAGTAGTACTAAAAAGCAGTTTAGTCCCCAACTTAGCCCATAAACATCTCAAAAGTGGCTAAGAAATTTAGTATCACGATCTGAAACAATAGTATTTGGCACACCATGCAAGCGAATAATTTCACGAAAGAACAAATCAGCAACATTTACTGACATCATCGCTTTTCGACATGGTATAAAGTGTGCCATTTTAGAGAATCTATCCACGACAAAAAATATGCTATCCTCCCTTCTTTGTTCTAGGTAAACCTAAAACAAAGTCCATAGATATATCCTCCCAAGGAACACTAGGTGCAGCAAAGGCATATATAAACCATGAGGATTGAGTCGTGACTTAGCTTTTTGACATGTAGTGCAGCGAGCAATAAAACGCTCAACATCCCGTATCATCTTTGGCCAAAAGAAATGTGTAGCAAGTCGTCCTCCGTCTTCTTCACGCCAAAGTGTCCCATTAGTCCTCCTCCATGCGCCTCCTGCAACAACAAAAGCGACGGAGCTAGCTGGAATGCATAGCTTGTTAGCACGGAACACAAATCCATCATTAACAACAAACTTGTTCCATGTTCTTCCTTCTTTACAATTCTGCAATACATCTTTAAAATCAGCATCATGCACATATTGATCTTTGATGGTCTCCAAACCAAATATTTTGAAGTCAAGTTGTGAAAGCATAGTATAGCGACGAGACAATGCATCAGCAATAACATTTTCTTTACCCTTCTTGTGTTTAATGACATAAGGGAAAGTCTCAATGAATTCAACCCATTTAGCATGTCTACGATTCAGTTTAGCTTGACTTTTAATATGTTTCAAAGATTCATGATCAGAATGTATAACAAATTCTTTGGGCCATAAATAATATTGCCATGTTTCTAAAGTCCGAACAAGAGCATATAATTCTTTATCATAAGTAGAATAATCCAGACTAGGCCCACTCAATTTTTCAGAAAAGTATACAACAGGTTTGCCATCTTGTTATAACACACCTCCTAATCCAATTCCACTAGCATCACATTCAAGCTCAAAAGTCTTATTAAAATCAGGAAGTTGGAGTAAAGGAGCTTGTGTCAACTTATCTTTCAACACCGTGAAGGCTTCTTCCTGTGCGGTACCCCAAACAAAAGGCACATCCTTCTTTGTAAGCTCATTGAGAGGTGCAGCAATGGTGCTGAAATATCTCACAAAACACCTATAGAATCCAGTGAGGCCAAGAAAACTCCTCACTTGTGTGACCGTTTTGGGCTGCGGCCAACTCTCAATAGCTTCAATCTTGGCTTTATCAACTTCAATTCCCTGTGGAGTAACAACATAGCCAAGAAAAGACACTCGGTCGGTGCAAAAGGTGCACTTCCCAATGTTACCAAACAAACGTGCATCGCGTAGAGCAATAAAAACATCACGTAAATGTTCCAAATGTTTCTCCAAAGATCTGCTATAAATCAATATGTCATCAAAGTAAACTACCACAAATCGTCCAATGAAAGCACGTAAAACTTCGTTCATTAATCTCATGAAAGTACTAGGTGCATTAGTTAACCCAAAAGGCATGACTAACCACTCATATAATCCAAACTTAGTTTTAAATGCTGTTTTCCATCCATCCCCCAATTTCATACGAATTTGATGGTATCCACTACGCAAATCAACTTTGGAGAATATTGTAGAGCCACTCAATTCATCAAGCATATCATCTAGCCTAGGAATAGGATGACGATAACAAATAGTAATATTATTAATGCCTCTACAATCAACACACATACGCGATGTACCATCCTTTTTCGGCACTAGAATAATAGGAACAGCACAAGGACTAAGGGATTCGCGTATATAACCTTTGTCGAGCAGCTCTTGTACTTGTCGCATAATCTCCTTCATCTCCTCTGGATTGGTACGGTATGGCGCACGGTTTGGCAGTGAAGCACCGGGAATTAAGTCAATCTGATGCTCAATCCCTCGAATAGGCGGTAATCCCGGTGGCACATCTTGTGGAAAGACGTCAGCGAACTCCTGCAAAATGTTAGTGACAGCAGGAGGCAAAGAGGAAGGCACGTCCTCGAATGAAAATAATGCCTCTTTGCACACAAAAGCATAACAAACAGATTTGCTGAAATCTAGCTCATCAATATCAGATTTGGTGGCAAATAAA
Organism: Aegilops speltoides; assembly: GCA_021437245.1. Classification (NCBI taxonomy): domain Eukaryota; kingdom Viridiplantae; phylum Streptophyta; class Magnoliopsida; order Poales; family Poaceae; genus Aegilops; species Aegilops speltoides. The sequence continues at coordinate 121,624 of JAHHZJ010001905.1, forward strand.
CATGCACTTGTCAATTTTATTTCAGAAGCAACACTAGATGGTTTATTATTATGCTTCATTTGTTGCTCAAATTCTTTTGCCACAATCTGATTTTCGCTCTTATTCTTCTCCTGTTTTGCTTTATTAGCTCTATTAATATCATCTTTCAAAATAGAATCAGGAGTCATAGGAAGCAAAGTAATATTTTTATCCTTATGAACAAGAGTATACTGATTGTTTCTACCATGGTGTACAGAATTTTTATCAAATTGCCATGGTCTACCAAGTAATAAGGAACGTGCTTGCATAGGTACCACATCACAATCAACATAATCAGCATATGTAGATGATGTAGGGTGGAACCCTAATTCGTCGATCTTTCACGTTTGGAGGGGATCCTTGATGAGGACATCAATACCATTGTTACACCCACAGCCCCTGCTGCTATACATACTGGACCAATTACTAGAGCTCGCGCACGCCAACTAAATTACCAGGTACTTTCGTTTCTTGGTAATGATTCTAATGTTCATGAGAATATGATGCTGCCTAAATTGGATACATTTGTTTTGCTTACAAATGAAGGGCCTAGCATGGAGAAGGATGAACATTGGAGCAAGAACAAGCATGGAGATGATGGCATGCTAAGAGGACAAGAATGGAGTTACAAGTGATGATTTCAGGACTTTGAAGCCACCATAATGAGTGCATGAAGCCTTGGACGAAATATACAAGATGCCACTTCATAAATTTCGTCCAGAGGCTATTCTAGGTGCTGCGTCACCTTATTATTGGGCCAGGCCCATGTAATTTCGAAATACATTAGTATAGGCTATTTTTAGAGTCCGTATGTGTGGGGAAACAAGAGATAGGGTTAGTTTCGGACCCCTCCACCAAGGGCCACGAAATTCTCCCCCTCTTCCTCCATATATACAGCCCTTAGGGCACCGTTTAGACTTTGGGTTTTGTTTAGATTAAAAGTTCGCCATAGCTGCAACTTCGCGTACTTCGTTTGTGTTCAACGACCGGACAAAGGCGTCACAGAACCCCACCTTGATCAATAAAGCTTTCATCTTATATTCGCAATATCCAGATTGCAATCTCAGTTTCTTTCTTGTTCTTCGTTTGCTCGCAGGAAATAGACCCTCGTGGTCAGGTTGATCGTGCTCCGGCGTGGTCAATAACCTCTCGGAGTTGGTTTAGCGATTGCTAAGGCGCGACGTCCTCGCACGTTCGTAGTCGGATCGTCAAAGTCGACTTCCACCAAAGCGAAATCCACCATCTCATCGAAAGATCGGGACACCCCGCCTCTATCAATCCTACGGGGAAACACGAAGAACACGCGGAAGCACGAGGGGAAACACGGGGAAAACGAGAGGAAAATCACTCAACCAACAAGGAATCGATCACACAAGTGCTAGATCAACATACACACATGAGATCCACAAGATACATAGTCAACTAGGGTAAGGATACAACGGAACCGTTCATCTCCAAGAGGAGGCCTTGATGTTCTTCCCTAGGTAGGGGTCTTGAATCCGCAAGGGGATCTTCTCCGAAGGAGGTCCTGATCTCCGAGGAGATGTAACCGAGTGGATGAGCAAAGGCTCTCACACAAATATGAGCTAATCCAATGCTAAGTCTCAAAGTGAGGAGAGGGGGTCCTATATATAGAGTCTGGGGCGAAGGGGTACATGGGCTCAGCCCAACACGCGCGCGCAGGCGCTGGCCCGATGATCCGGATGAGGGTCTGGATGATCCGGGCCGGTCCGGATGATTCGGGTGGAGGCCCGGATGAGCCAGAAGGTCGGCTGGTGGTCGCGCAGGGCCGGACGTCCGGCTGGAGGTCCTGATGAGGACATGAGTACCTTGTATATGACCAAAAATATTGCATACATGCATATTTGTCAGGTGATTTCTAGTGCAAACTATTCAATAATCTATTTATGTTATCCAGAACAAAAATACTTCACACACTTTTGTGTTTTGTCTAATTGCAGGTGTATGGGACATTTGTACAATCCACATATGAAGATAAGGAAGAAAGAGATGTTTATTTGCTGTTCAAAAAGTCCTCTCACGTCACTTTTGGCCCAAGAGAAGATAGAGTCCAAGTCTCTCACGTTCTGGATTCAGATTCGGACTGCACAGACATACCTGACTCAAAACGCCAACAACTTTTTCATACGGACTCCGAATTGGGTGATTCTTTTTTTGTTAGAAAGTAGATTTCATACTCTTTCCAGCACAATTGGAATCACCTTAAAATCCGTCCGGAGCGTTGAGTTGTGGACAAAACAATCTGACGCTGCACCAGAATCCGAGTCAAACTACAAGTCCAAAGGTGTTACGTCACCTCCACTTGGGCCCATTGGCCTTGTACGACCTAGGGTTAGTTTTAGGCTGCCTTGGGACGTTCTCCCACCTCCTTGGCCGTCACCCCTTGCTCCTATATAAGTAGATCCATCTAGTAGTTTTTTTCCTTGGGATTTGTTTAGTTAAAAGTTAGCCATTGCAACTTCGTGTACTTCGTTTGTGTCCAACGACCAGACCAAGACCGCTTACGGATCCCCACCTTTATCAATACTTCATACATACTCGCAATATTCAGATTGCTTTTATCATATTCTTGCTTGTTCTTGATTGCTTGCAGGAATAGACCTTCGTGGTCAGGTTGATTGTGCTCGGCGTGGTCAATAACCTTCGGAGTTGGTTTAGCGATTGCTAAGGCGCAACGTCAGGCACGTTTGTAGTCGGATCGTCAAAGTCGTCTCCACCAAATCGATAGTTATCATCTCATCGAAAGATCGGGACACCCCGCCTCTATCAAGTGGTATCAGTTTTCAGGTTGCTCGGTGAGAATTTCCAGTTTTCCCTAGATTAGATTTATTTTCTTACCTATTGTCCAAGAAAAAGCCACAAAAAATAGTTAGATCTATTCACCCTTTGTCCAAGCCACTCTGAGCCTTTGCAATTTTCTTTTCATTGGTTGCATTATTGAATTATCGGTTGCATCGTCGTGTTGAGTTGCTGGTCTTAGTGTCTAGTTCCTTTAGAGTTTCGAGTTCTGTTCACATTAGTCACGCCGCCGCTGCATCATTATGCCTTCCGTTGTCCACCATCCCATCTATTAATTTCCACCACGTGCTACGCGCTGTTCATTATCATAATCGTAGTTGAGGTCATTCACATCTTCGCCAGATCCAATCTGCATCCTATCTAGTTTGTCTTGGAAAGAGGGAGAAAAAAAGAGAGAAAAAAAAGAGAAAAAAAAAAAAAAAAAAAAAGAGAAAAAAAAAAGAAAAAAAGTGTGAGGAAAAAAAAGAGAGAAGAAAAAAAATCGGATCTATCTAGAATCAATCTCGTACCTGAATTCGGATTGCAATCTGTTTTGCGCACTGTTCAGTAAAACAGGTGTATCTTCCTCATACGAAGTCCGTTTTGACTCCGTGAGTACTCAAATTAAAGCTAGCGACGAGCCGCATCTAAATAGTTGCAGAAGCTAGTTCAATATTTGACACCTCAAAATCGGCTTCTAAATAGGTCTTTTTGCCCTCTGAAGTTCGTGAACACAGCTTGTTCCAATTTTTCAGGCCAGTTTTAGAATTCTTTGACTCCTCATATCAACTCGAATTGAGTGATTCTTTTTGCATTGGAAAGCTTGAGTTAGTAGCATTCTTTGAAAGAATTTATTAGAAAATTGGCTCAAACTTTTCAAGAGGAAAGTTGAGAGAGAGTTGTTGTATGTCCTGCTTGGTAGTTGTTTTTCATCATTATCTTCACTACCGTTGTGATCTTCACTTATATCTTGCTGTCAAGAGCTACTTAGTAACCTTCATTGATGCTAGTTGTGCTACGCCGTGACTTCATTAGTGTTCTAGGCTCGCGTCTCTAGTCCGGTCTAGCCTAGGACCAGCACAGTGCCGTCGTTGAGCGTTTATTCAACATTGCATCTCTGAATTGATTATTGCTAATCTTTTGCTACCATATATAGCCAACCCAGCTCCACATATTTCTACACCGTGTATATATACGTTCCCCGGCAATCGCTTTACACAATCTTGAGTTATTTGACTTCGCTGGTTGCTGTCACCACCTGCCGCATGGTAAGAACTTGTAAGATATTGATATTTGCTTTACTGTGAGCACTTTACAACCACATCCTAGTAGTTCATAGGAACATTATTCTGGATTTTGTTTCTTGTTTCTACTAATCATGACAGGTTCCGGAGATAGAAGTTCTTGGACGACGGACACATCTTCACCATCACGAGAGTTAGGACAACACACACAACCACATGGTCAGGTTATCTCTTTACCGTCATTTGAGGGTAGATTTAATCCTGCTATTTATCTAGCTTGGGAGTTTGAAGTAGAACAAGTTTTTAGTAACCATGACTTTTCTGAACTTGGCGGTACGAGCTGCCACTAGAGCATTTACTGGTTTTGCTTCAGTTTGGTGGAGTGTGCATTGTAAGAAAAATATTGATAACCAACCCACAACTTGGAAAGATTTGAAATATGTAATGAGACAACATTTTTTCCCTCCTTACTATCGCCGTGAATTGCTTCGCAAATTTGAACAATTTAAACAAGGCAACAACACTGTCCATGCTTACTACAAAGAGTTCAAATCTTATATGCATCATTGTGACATAGACGAATCTAAGGATGATACAATGAATAGATTTTTTTGGTGGTTTGAACCATGATATTCAGGCAAGATTTCTGTATATTCCTCGTTGCATTACTGGTATGTATGTTCGTGCTTGTACCTTTGAGAGACAGTTACAGGAGGATGCATTGGGTGACTACAACAACTACTATTCCAGTTCATGCTCACCACCGTCGGTTGGTTCCTCCACCGTTGCACCTACTAGAGAAGCCCCACCTCGGATTGTGAGTGTGACATCATCTCAAGAGTATGGTGCATTGTCTACGTGTGTACCTACATCAGCTACGTCTTTGCGACAAGGTAACAGTAAAGGTATTGATGATATAACTTCACATGAGAATGATGCATCCCTAGTTAACTTGAATGCATCATGTGTTGAGTTACCTGGTGATTTGAGCACAACACCTATTTTAGAGAATCTTGATCTTGTCATGAATCGTCATGTGATCAAACAACTGAAATACCAACAATTTTGAGTGCACCCATTGAATTAACTGTTGATGCAAAAGAATCAATGTTTAATCGTTTTGATATGACCTCTAATCTTGGTGATGATTCTGTGTCGAATGACTCATGGCATGTTTGCTTATTTAAGCATATTGTAGCATGTAAATTTGATGCAAGTAAGGTTTATTCACCAATGTTGGGATGGTTTAATGATGAACATTGTCAATCTTTTGAAATAAATAAGAGCTTCACTTACATGTGCAAACTGAGTTGCAATATTTTCATGCCTTCTAGTTCTTGTGCTAATTTGTTGGCTTTAGATTTTATGAACTATGCAAGTTACTCATCTATTCATGTGTCATATATGCAAAAATCAAGGGAAGTAAAAATGGATGACGTATACATATACAACATGTACACCTTGTCTCTTTTGTTAGCCACATTTCAGATTAAGCAACGCCGAGGACGGCTTTATTTTCAAAAAGGGGAGGATGATGAGGACATGAGTACCTTGTATATGACCAAAAATATTGCATACATGCATATTTGTCGGTGATTTCTAGTGCAAACTATTCAATAATCTATTTATGTTATCCGAACAAAAATACTTCACACACTTTTGTGTTTTGTCTAATTGCAGGTGTATGGGACATTTGTACAATCCACATATGAAGATAAGGAAGAAAGAGATGTTTATTTGCTGTTCAAAAAGTCCTCTCACGTCACTTTTGGCCCAAGAGAAGATAGAGTCCAAGTCTCTCACGTTCTGGATTCAGATTCGGACTGCACAGACATACCTGACTCAAAACGCCAACAACTTTTTCATACGGACTCCGAATTGGGTGATTCTTTTTTTGTTAGAAAGTAGATTTCATACTCTTTCCAGCACAATTGGAATCACCTTAAAATCCGTCCGGAGCGTTGAGTTGTGGACAAAACAATCTGACGCTGCACCAGAATCCGAGTCAAACTACAAGTCCAAAGGTGTTACGTCACCTCCACTTGGGCCCATTGGCCTTGTACGACCTAGGGTTAGTTTTAGGCTGCCTTGGGACGTTCTCCCACCTCCTTGGCCGTCACCCCTTGCTCCTATATAAGTAGATCCATCTAGTAGTTTTTTTCCTTGGGATTTGTTTAGTTAAAGTTAGCCATTGCAACCGTGTACTGCCGTTTGTGTCCAACGACCAGACCAAGACCGCTTACGGATCCCCACCTTTATCAATACTTCATACATACTCGCAATATTCAGATTGCTTTTATCATATTCTTGCTTGTTCTTCGATTGCTTGCAGGAATAGACCTTCGTGGTCAGGTTGATTGTGCTCCGGCGTGGTCAATAACCTTTCGGAGTTGGTTTAGCGATTGCTAAGGCGCAACGTCGTGCACGTTTGTAGTCGGATCGTCAAAGTCGTCTCCACCAAATCGATAGTTATCATCTCATCGAAAGATCGGGACACCCCGCCTCTATCAGGTCCGGATGTCCGGGCCAGGTCCGGATGATCCGGGACGGGGTCCGGATGATCCGGCTTCAGCGTGGATGTTCTGTTGGCTTCGGTTGATTTAGCCGGATCGTCCGGACCGGGGTCCGGATCGTCCGGGCTCTGTCCGGATTGTCCGGGCCGCCGTCCGGATCGTCCGGCCACCCTGGTCCTTGGTGCTTTTTCCTCTCCGTCTTCTCGCATGTCTTCCGCTTCCGGTTCTCCTTGCCTCCTTGCTCCTTCATGGTCGACTCCTTGGTACCTGAGTATGCATAGGGTTTCCGTTTGAGGTAGTAACCATGTCTCATGTGAATCGAAGGCGAGTTGTGAGAGGAGTGATGTCACCTCGGTTTCAAGAGCTCTTGCACGTGCTCGAGTCATCGGTCCTTGTGGTGTTGTAGGTGTTGATGTAGAGTCCATGGGGATGATGGAAGGATGCTCCGCATCATATCCCCTCCCTTTGAAAGGATCCGACCTCGGATCTAGATCTTCATCACCATGGAAAGGCGAGAGGTCTTTGACGTTGAAGGTGTCGCTCACGTTGTACTTGTCGCTTGGTAGGTCGAGCTTGTAGGCGTTGTTGTTGTAGCGTGCTAACACCTTGAAGGGTCCATCGGCTCGAGGTAGAAGTTTGGACTTGCGTTCGTTGGGGAAGCGTTCCTTGCGAAGGTGTAGCCACACGAGATCGCCTATGTTGAAGATCATGGGTTGCTTGTTGATGTTGAGCTTGGTAGTGAGTCGTTGTACGTGGCGCTCGATGGTGTGTCTTGTCTCTTCATGCATCTTCTTGATGTAGCTTGCACGGGAACTTGCGTCGAGGTTGGTGCGCTCTTGTAGAGGTAGAGGTAGAATGTCCAATGGGGACAATGGGTTGAAGCCGTAGACGACCTCGAAGGGTGACTTGCCGGTCGTCGAATGTCTTGCGCGGTTGTAGGCGTACTCGGAGATGGGTAGACACGCCTCCCACTCCTTGATGTTCTTCTTGATCAACATGCGAAGTAGAGTGGAGAGCGTTCGGTTCGTCACCTCCGTTTGGCCATCGGTTTGAGGATGGTATGCGGATGAGAAGAAGAGCTTGATTCCGAGCTTGGCGCATAGGGTCTTCCAAAAGTAACTCAGGAACTTGACGTCGCGGTTGGAGACGATTGTCTTTGGTACGCCATGGAGGCGCAAGATTTCCCTACAAAAGAGATTTGCAATATGTGAAGCATCGTCTACCTTGTTGCAAGGAATGAAATGTGCCATTTTAGAAAATCTATCCACAACAACAAACACGGAATCCTTTCCATTTTGAGTTCTAGGCAAACCAAGTGCAAAGTCCATGCTAATGTCTTCCCAAGGTTGATAAGGAATAGGAAGAGGCATGTAAAGACCATGAGATTGAGCTTTTGACTTAGCTTTGCGGCATGTTGAGCATCGGGTGGTGAAGCATGAGACGTCGCGAAACATCTTGGGCCAAAAGTAGTTCTTGGAGAGCGTGGCGAAGGTCTTGTCGCGTCCAAAATGTCCCATGAGTCCACCTCCATGAGCCTCTTGCAAAAGTAGCAAACGAAGAGAAGACTCGGGTATGCAAAGTTTGTTAGCTCTCATAAGATAACCATCCTTGAGGTAATATTGTTCCCAAGATGTATGCGTCAAACATTTAGCATAATGAGGTGCAAAAGATGGATCACTTGCATACAAATCCTTTATGTGCTCAAAGCCTATAACATTCAACTCTAGTTGGGTGACGAGCGTGCATATGCGTGAAAGTGCATCGGCAACTACATTTTCCTTGCCCTTATTGTACTTGATCACGGATGGAATAGATTCAATAAATTCACTCCATTTGGCATGACGCTTGTTCAACTTAGTTTGACCTTTTAAGTACTTAAGCGTTTCATGATCGGTATGTATGACAAACTCATGAGGTCTAAGATAATGTTCCCAAACATGGAGGACACGCACTAAAGCATACAATTCCTTGTCATACACGGGATAGTTAAGTTGAGCACCGGAGAGTTTTTCACTAAAATAAGCAATGACTCGTTTTTCTTGCATTAAAACTCCGCCAATTCCGGTACCGCTTGCATCACAATGAACCTCAAAAGTTTTGTCAAAATTGGGCAAAGCAAGAATCGGAGCATGAGTAAGCAAAGACTTCAGCTCATCAAAAGCGTTTGATTGCAAAGGTACCCAAACAAAAGGAGTATTCTTCTTACTCAAAGCATGCAAAGGAGCTGCAATTGTGCTAAAGTTTTTGACAAAGCGGCGATAAAAACCTGCAAGACCAAGGAAACTTCGCACTTGTTGCAAATTGGTGGGTTGGGGCCAAGTTTTAATTGCTTTGATCTTAGTTTCATCAACATGGACACCCTTGGAAGAGACAACGAAACCCAAGAAAACCACTTTGTCAACGCCAAAAGTGCATTTTTCAAGTTGGCATAAAGACTTTCCTTTCGAAGCGTCTGCAAGACAAGCTTAACATGATCAAGATGCTCGTTCATGGTTTTGCAAAACACAAGAATATCATCAAAGTAAACCACAACAAAGATTCCAATGTATGGACGAAGTACATGATGCATGAGACGCACAAAAGTTCCGGGAGCTTCCGACAAACCCATAGGCATAACCAACCATTCATATAAGCCAAATTTTGTTTTGAAAGCAGTTTTCCATTCATCACCCTCAAGAATGCGGATTTGATAATAGCCACTTTTAAGATCAATTTTTGAGAAAAAGTTGGCTCCACTAAGTTCATCAAGCATTTCATCTAAGCGAGGAATGGGATGCCTATAGCGCACGGTGATAGCATTTATAGGTCTACAATCGGAGCACAAGCGCAAACTTCCATCGGGCTTAGGCACAAGTATAACGGGCACGGCACAAGGGCTTAAGCTTTCTCGTACATGACCATTGTCGATTAGTTGTTGTACTTGCCGTTGAATCTCCTTGGTTTCTTCGGGATTGACACGGTAGGGAGCTTTTTTTGGAAGTGGTGCTCCGATGATGAGGTCGATTCGATGCTCAATGCCTCAAGAGGAGGTAGACCCAGAGGTAGCTCATCGGGGAAAACATCTTGAAATTCCTGCAAAAGAGATTGAAACACCAAAGGTAGCTCATGAGTGGTGTTAGTTTTTGGTTCTCCATCCTTGCACACAAGGACAAAGTGCATCATACTCGATGGGTTCTCACACACTTCTCTCATCTCATGTTTGGTGGCGAATAGTATGAGGTTTTTCTCTCTAGGCGAAGAGGCGCTCAAATTTGGCTTGTGGCTCTCACTCACTTTTTGGTGGCTCACTTTCTCACTCTTGTCTCTTTGGTTGGTGGCTTGTTTGTCGGCTATCACTTGACTAGGAGACATGGGTCGTAGGACATATTCTTTGCCTTTCAACTTGAAGCTATAGCGGTTTGTACGCCCATTGTGGAATACACCACGGTCAAATTGCCATGGCCGACCAAGGAGGAGGTGGCAAACGGTCATTGGGACCACATCACACTCCAAAGTGTCCTCATATGCACCTATTTTGAATGATACTTGGACCGTATGCTCAACTCGTATAGTGCGGGAGTCACTTAGCCATTGAACCTTGTAGGGTTGCGGATGCTTTTTCTTGACCAATTGGAGCTTGGAGCATAGTTCTTCGCTTGCCAAATTGTGGCAACTACCTCCATCGATGATGACCTTGACGGAGCGTCCATTGATGCCGGCCTTTGTGTGGAAGATGTGGCATCTTTGGTCTTCTTCTTATTGATGTTGAAGTGTCAAGACCTTGGAGACAACAAGAGCGGGACTTGTATCTTCATCACAAAAGACTTGATCATCTTCATCCTCGTTGATGCGCCGGTGCATGGCCACTTGTTGAATAGCTTCCATTTCATCTTCACTCATGGAGTCGTAGGTGCCATCGTCGTTGAGTATCATGGTGCGCTTGTTGGTGCATTCATATGACTTCTGGCCTCGGCCGCCGCAAGTAAAATACTTGAAGGTGCTTGTCTTGACGGTCTCATCGGTTGGAGTAGATGATGAAGCACGCGGCTTGGAGTTGCTTGTAGTAGGAGGAGGACGACTCGAACTTGTAGAAGTTTTCTTGTAACTTGACTTGTCGTCGTTGCTTGGAGAAGGCTTGGTTGATGTCGAAGTTGGAGTAGTTGTTGAAGCTTGGTTGTTGGAGAAGCCGTATGTCTTGGATGAGTACTTGGCGTACTTGAAGTCATCTTGTACTTGACGTTCCGCCTTTGTAGCTTGATGCACGAGCTCAATGAGGTTGGAGTAGGGTTTGAAGTCGGCGATCTTCTTGATGGGATGGTTGAGTCCATTCAAGAATCGTGCCATTGTTTGCTCATCATCCTCCGTGACATTTGCTCGAATCATGGCAATCTCCATTTCTTTGTAGTATTCTTCAACACTCATTGTTCCTTGCTTGAGGAGTTGTAGCTTCTTGAAGAGATCACGTTTGTAGTAGGTGGGCACAAAGCGTGCTCTCATGACATCCTTCATTTGAGCCCAAGTGGTGATTGGAGGTTCACCTCTTGCTTGTCGGCGCTCAAGGACTTGTTCCCACCATATGAGCACATAGTCTTGGAACTCAAGTGATGCCATAGCGATCTTCTTCTCTTCATCATAGTTGTGCAAACGAAAGATTTTGTCGACCTTCAATGCCCATGAGAGGTACTCTTCGGGATCATTGGTTCCATTGAACTTGGGCATTGTGAACTTGAGCTTGCCATAGCGTTGTTCTTCATTGTGTTGAGGTCGATGTTGATGATGACGTTCTTGACGTGGAGGGTAATCATCCTCATGTTGCTCTTGGCGAGGAGGAAGTCCATGATCAACATGCTCTTGTTGACCTTGAGGTTGTGGATGAGCTTGAGGAGCTTGAGGAGGAGCTTGTGGGGCTTGACGTTGCGCACGCGGATGGTAGTTCCTCTCTTGTATTTCTTCTCGAAGGGCTTCCTCTTGATTGCGCCTTTCGCGATTGCGGTTGGCGATAGCTCGACTTGATGCTTGAAGGGCACGTTCGCCTCAAGAGCTTGTGCTTTCGTTGTTGTTGTTGAAGGCGTTGAGCCTCGGCGTCTTGTTGCTCTTGATGTAGGCGCTTCGTTCTTGTTCTTGTTGGCGGCGAAGACGTTGTCGTTCTTGAGCTTGAGCAAACGCCACTTGGTTCGATTGAGGACGAGGAACTTGTTCATCAACTTGCTCTTGGAGATTCTTGTCGTGTAGCGGGTTGCGAGATGCATGACGATCTTGACGCGCGGCTCGTCGAAGATTGTTCGATGACGGTGTACTTGTGTCAGAGAAGGAGTCGTCGGAGTGGCGACTTGAGTGGCTCCGTCTTAAGTGTGAAGAGATAGAAGTACGCCGGTTCACCAACAAGGCGCGGATCTCGTCCATTCTTGCATCGTTCTCTTTCTTGTGCGCGTCGAGTTTGTTGTCGAAGTAATCTCGTGTACGTTGCTCGGAGAGTCGCAAGTCGGTGGAGAGGTTATTGATGCGTTCGCTCATTGCTTGTTGCTCTTGATGGAGAGCTCGTTGTGCGCCAAAGAGGTGGCTCTTGGTGACGTATGATGACATGTCGTCGTCTTGCTCGATGAAGAGTGGATTTGTAGAAGAACTTGGCCTATCCATCATTTCAAGCAAATTGTGAGTGGTAGAAGGAGAAGAATGAATACCAATGTACCTTTGACCGAAGTTGAAGCTGAATCAAGTTCACTCCAATGTGATGAGGACATGAGTACCTTGTATATGACCAAAAATATTGCATTCATGCATATTTGTCAGGTGATTTTTAGTGCAAACTATTCAATAATCTATTTATGTTATCCAGAACAAAAATACTTCACACACTTTTGTGTTTTGTCTAATTGCAGGTGTATGGGACATTTGTACAATCCACATATGAAGATAAGGGAAAAGGAGAAGTTTAGGTGCTGTTCAAAAAGTCTTCTCACGTCACTTTTGGGCCAAGAGAAGATAGAGTCCAAGCCTCTCACGTTCTGGATTCAGATTCGGACTGCACAGACATACCTGACTCAAAACGTCAACAACTTTTCATACGGACTCGAATTGGGTGATTCTTTTTTGTTGGAAAGTAGATTTCATGCTCTTTCCAGCACAATTGGAATCACCTTAAAAGCCGTCCGGAGCGTTGAGTTGTGGACGAAACAATCTGACGCTGCACCAGAATCCGAGTCAAACTACAAGTCCAAAGGTGTTACGTCACCTCCACTTGGGCCCATTGGTCTTGTACGACCTAGGGTTAGTTTTAGGCTGCCTTGGGACGTTCTCCACCTCCTTGGCCGTCACCCTTGCTCCTATATAAGTAGATCCATCTAGTAGCTTTTTGCTTGGGATTTGTTTAGTTAAAGTTAGCCATTGCAACTTCGTGCACTTCGTTTGTGTCCAACGACCAGACCAAGACCGCTTACGGATCCCCACCTTTATCAATACTTCATATATACCGCAATATTCAGATTGCATTTATCATATTCTTGCTTGTTCTTGATTGCTTGCAGGAATAGACCTTCGTGGTCAGGTTGATTGTGCTCGGCGTGGTCAATAACCTCTCGGAGTTGGTTTAGCGATTGCTAAGGCGCAACGTCGTGCACGTTTGTAGTCGGATCGTCAAAGTCATCTTCACCAAATCGATAGTTATCATCTCATCGAAAGATCGGGACACCCGCCTCTATCAAGTGGTATCAGTTTTCAGGTTGCTCGGTGAGATTTTACAGTTTTTCATAGTTTAGATCGCATCTGTCATTCATACCTACAGTCCATGAAAAAGCCATAAAAAAATTTAGATCTGTTCATCCTTTATCCAAGCCAGTCTGAGCCTTTGCAATTTTCTATTCATTGCTTGCATAGTTGAATTATCGGTTGCATCGTCGTGTCAGTTGCTGGTCTTAGTGTTTAGTTCCTTTAGAGTTTCGAGTTCTGTTCACATTAGTCACGCCGCCGCTGCATCATTATCCCTTCCGCTGTCCACCATCCCATCCATTAATTTCCACCACGTGCTACGCACTATTCATTGTCATAATCATAGTTGAGGTCATTCACATCTTCGTGTGATCCAATCTGCATCTTATCTAGTTTGTCTTGGAAAGAGGGAGAAAAAAAAGATAGAAAAAAAAGAGAGAAAAAAGGAAAGGAAAAAAAAAAGAAAAAGAGAGAGAAAAAAAAGAAAAAAAAAGTGTGAGGAAAAAAAGAGAGAAGAAAAAAAATCGGATCTATCTAGAATCAATCTCGTACCTGAATTCGGATTGGAATCTGTTTTGCGCACTGTTTAGTAAAACAGGTGTATCTTCCTCATACGAAGTCCGTTTTGACTCCGTGAGTACTCAAATTAAAGCTAGCGACGAGCCGCATCTAAATAGTTGCAGAAGCTAGTTCAATATTTGACACCTCAAAATCGGCTTCTAAATAGGTCTTTTTGCCCTCTGAAGTTCGTGAACACAGCTTGTTCCAATTTTTCAGACCAGTTTTAGAATTCTTTGACTCCTCATATCAACTCGGAATTGAGTGATTCTTTTTGCATTGGAAAGCTTGAGTTAGTAGCATTCTTTGAAAGAATTTATTAGAAAATTGGCTCAAACTTTTCAAGAGGAAAGTTGGAGAGAGAGTTGTTGTATGTCCTGCTTGGTAGTTGTTTTTCATCATTATCTTCACTACCGTTGTGATCTTCACTTATATCTTGCTGTCAAGAGCTACTTAGTAACCTTCATTGCGGACTCCGAATTGGGTGATTCCAATTGTGCTGGAAAGAGCATGAAATCTACTTTCCAACAAAAAAAGAATCACCCAATTCGGAGTCCGTATGAAAAAGTTGTTGACGTTTTGAGTCAGGTATGTCTGTGCAGTCCGAATCTGAATCCAGAACGTGAGAGGCTTGGACTCTATCTTCTCTTGGCCCAAAAGTGACGTGAGAAGACTTTTTGAACAGCACCTAAACTTCTCCTTTTCCCTTATCTTCATATGTGGATTGTACAAATGTCCCATACACCTGCAATTAGACAAAACACAAAAGTGTGTGAAGTATTTTTGTTCTGGATAACATAAATAGATTATTGAATAGTTTGCACTAAAAATCACCTGACAAATATGCATGAATGCAATATTTTTGGTCATATACAAGGTACTCATGTCCTCATCACAATGCGGACAATGAAATAGCACTATTGGTACCGATCCTTGTCGATTCTCACACCTACACAAGTAAAAGCTTTTGGTGGAGCTTGGTTAGGATGGTGGCACAAAATTGATTGCAATCGTTAGCTTGACTCAAAAATGTTGAAGAAGATTCGCAAATTCGCGTATGCAACAAGTAGACCAAGCAAGTATTGATACACGGAAACACACACGCAAATAGATAAATGGGATTGTGCAAACCAAAAATGAGCCAAAATGTGGAATCCACGAAAATGCTCTTGTTGCACAATACTAGAGAGACGCTAGCACGATTGCACAATAGGCGGATACGGAGCTTGTGCACGACCTACTAGGCAAAAATGCAACGATCTCTATCCCAAGTATGCTATATGTATGGTATTTCGGTGCAATGATCCAAGATGATCTTATATGACAATCTTAATGTTGTATGATGCTATGCTTGTGGCTTATAAGCTCTTTGCTTATCTTTCCTCTTTGCTTAAAAGCTTGAGTGGCTCTTTCTCTTGTGAGCTCTTTTCTTATGCAAACTTCGCGAACCAAGATAGCAATTGTGTATGCGATGACAACTTTGTGACACACAAGTTGATTCCGAGATATGCACCTCGATGGTATGTATGATATGGTGTATGCAACTAATGTGCACAAGTCACGTTGCCGGCAATACTCAATGGCTAGTCTCGATGGGTAAGCAACGCAAAAGATGGTATATGATGGTTATCAATGCAATTGCAAGGTATGACAAAGATGTCGTCGATGTTACCGTCCGTAGCAAAGATGAGTAGCCGACCAAAATGAGCGTTTGTTGTTGATGTCACACCGCGCCTAAATAGCCGAAACACAAAAGGACACGGAAATCTCACTCAAATTGTCGAACTCAAATTCGAATGGTAGTACGGAGGTTGAGTCTTGGGGTTTGGCAAGTGGAAATGGTGGTGGATGGGATGGGGAGGATGTATATATGTGTGGATGGTGGTGGTGGTGGATGGTGGACTGCAGAATTGCAGTTTCGGCAGAGGAAGCGGGATGATCCGGGCCAGGAGCCGGATGATCCGGGCACGTCCGGATGGTCCGGGACTTGGTCCGGATGATCCGGACAGGTCAACCGCGCACGGGAACAGCTCGGGAAGAACCCGAAAATGGGGTGGAAATTGACGATTTCGGGGATTTTGGATGGATTTCGAGGGGGAGAAGTTGGGGAAACACAAGATCCACGAGTTACACACCGAATCCACGGATCAAAAACAACAAAACATCATCAAAACTAACAAATCACAAAAAAATTTGGGGGTATTTTTGTGGGGATTTTTGGATTTTTAGGACGAAAACAACAAAATCAAGCTAGAAATCACGAGGTAGGGGCTCCAAAAACGTGATCAACGTGGCTCATGATACCATATGATATAGGGTGGAACCCTAATTAAATCGATCTTTCACGTTTGGAGGGATCCTCACGGGGAACACGAAGAACACGCGGAAGCACGAGGGAAACACGGGGAAAACGAGAGGAAAATCACTCAACCAACAAGGAATCGATCACACAAGTGCTAGATCAACATACACACATGAGATCCACAAGATACATAGTCAACTAGGGTAAGGATACAACGGAACCGTTCATCTCCAAGAGGAGGCCTTGATGTTCTTCCCTAGGTAGGGGTCTTGAATCCATGGGATCTTCTCCAAAGGAGGTCCTGATCTCGAGGAGAAGTAACCGAGTGGATGAGCAAAACTCTCACACAAATATGAGCTAATCCAATGCTAAGTCTCAAAGTGAGGAGAGGGGTCCTATATATAGAGTGCAGGGCGAAGGGGTACATGGGCTCAGCCCAACACGCGCGCGCAGGTGCTGGCCGGATGATCCGGATGAGGGTCTGGATGATCCGGGCCGGTCCGGATGATCCGGGTGGAGCCCCGGATGAGCCGGAAGGTCGGCTGGTGGTCGCGCAGGGCCGGACGTCCGGCTGGAGGTCCGGATGTCCGGGCCAGGTCCAGATGATCCGGGACGGGGTCCGGATGATTCGGCTTCAGCGTGGAGGTTCTGTTGGCTTCGGTTGATTTAGCCGAATCGTCCGGACCGGGGTCCGGATCGTCCGGGCTCTGTCCGGATCGTCCGGGCCACCGTTCGGATCATCCGGCCACCCTGGTCCTTGGTGCTTTTTACTCTCCGCTCCTTGCCTCCTTGTTCCTTCATGGTCGACTCCTTGGTACCAGAGTATGCATAGGGTTTCCGTTTGAGGTAGTAACCATGTCTCATGTGAATCGAAGGCGAGTTGTGAGAGGAGTGATGTCACCTCGGTTTCAAGAGCTCTTGCACGTGCTCGAGTCATCGGTCCTTGTGGTGTTGTAGGTGTTGATGTAGAGTCCATGGGGATGATGGAAGGATGCTCCGCATCAGTAGAGATACTAAAATGCACACGAACAGTATGTGTTACCTTAACCTTGCCGCTGTTGTTGAACCATTGGATGTAGTAAGGATGTGGATGTGGTCTTGTGGTGAGAGAAAGCTTCTCCACCATCTCCATGCTAGCCAAGTTGTTGCAGCTCCTTCCGTCTATGATGACGCGCACAGAACGTTCCTTCACAACTCCCTTGGTATGGAACAAATTGTGCCTCTGATTTTGCTCAGCTTGTGTGACATGCACACTCAAAACACGTTGAGCAACTAAACATTCATACTGTCGGCATCTTGAGGAGCCATGTATTGCGTCTCATGATCGAATCATCTCCACCGTGTTCTTGGTGTAATAAGAACCAACGTCTCCTCATCATAGTCACTAAGCGGACTCATACGCACCATCCTCAATAGCAATCATCACACGCTGAGATTTGCATTCTCTCGCATAATGACCTCTTCCCTTACAACGACGACAAATAATATCACTTGTGTGCCCAGTTGATGCCATGGAAGAAGAAGAGATCTGTGTAGGCCCGACAGGTGCGCTCTTGGCAGATAATGGAGGTTGTGCACGCTTTCTTGTATCACGGCTGGAGGTAGCGGTGATGGAGGTGCTGGTGTAGTGGAAGTAGAGGATGCGCGGTGTCCATGATGAAAGTCGACCTGCGAGAAAAGTTAGTTCGCGCCAATGCTTGTCGATCCTGCACTTCACGTTCAGCTTTACAAGCAAGATGGAATAAACGAGTGATATTAGTATACTCCTTATACTCTAGAATGGTCTGAATCTCTCTATTTAATCCACTTATAAAGCGTGCAAGCATAGCTTCATTCTCCTCAACAATACCACATCTAATCATGCCGGTTTGTAATTCTGATAATATTCTTGACGAAGTTTTCCTTGTCTTAAACGCTGCAATTTTTGGAGCAATTCACGTTGATAATATGGTGGAACCCAACGAGTATGCATAGCAGTTTTCAAAGCAGCCCAAGTAGCGGGAATAGGATATAATCTACAATGTTCAGACCACCATACACATGCAAAACTAGTGAAAGCACAAACAGCAAAGCTGACAACCCGTCTCTCCTCGGAAATTGTAAACATGTAAAAGCGTTGTTCAGTTTCTAACTCCCAAGTAAGATATATATCAGGAACATATCTACCCTCAAATGGTGGAATATTCAATTTCAGTTTAGGAATATGGACATCATCTCGTACCTGAGGTGGTGGTGCAGGCCTACCATTACGAATATATATACGAGGTCGATTGGCTGGTGGTGGTGCTGGTGGCTGCACGTAGTTCTGATTTTGATCAACCTCATCCTCATAATCGCCGCATACTCATCATCCTCCTCGGTACCACCAGCAGCAGAGCGAGGAGCCAAAGAAGTACCAACAGCGATGGCATGCCCCAGAATTTTGTCTGGCTCAATAGGAACACGCTGAGCTCGTCCATACTGATTCGGAAGAGGCGTAGTTGTTGTCGTTCAGAGGTGCGATAGGTGCAGCCGGCGGTGGTTGTGGAAAACGCGAGCAATTGATTAAACTTGCTATCAAGCTTTGTTTCAAACGTCTTCTCAATGCCATCTATCTTCTCCATGGCCTCGTCAAATCTGTTTAGCACATCTTGCACCTGTCCACTCATCATTTGCTGAAATTTATCATGTAGCTGTTTGTTAAATCGAGTTCTCCCAATCAGTCTCATCGACTTGTGATCCTACCATGGTTAGCAGGAAATAGAAACACACAAGAATATGATCCTCAGACTACTAAGAAGTGGTGGTGGTGTATCACAAACCCGTCAAGCAAATCTCAAATTCTTACCAGTTCTTACCCCAGCGGTGGTGATCGGCAACCGTTGTAGTCAAAACTCTCAAAGCTTGGATATAGTGATTACGGGGAGAATCAAACGCACGACGTAGATGTATGTGGAGCTGGGCAGGCTTATAATATGGTAGCAAAAAAAGGTCAGCAATAATCAATTCAGAGATGCAAAGTTGAATAAACACTCAACGACGCTACTGTGCTGGTCCTAGGCTAGACCGTGCTAGAGACGCGAGCCTAGAACACTAACAAAATCACGGCGCTGCACGTAAACAAGGGAAAAGCACACTCTGGAATTTATTTATTTTTTTGCTCCTCTTTTTTTTCCGCTGCTTTTTTTTGCGCTGCTCTTTTTTTTTGCGAAAAATCACTATAATGGCGAGTGTCTCAAAACTCTTCCCAGGTCAAACTGATAGGATGGGCACGAAATTTTTTTGACCAAATTTTTTTTTGACTGCCTGGACCCAAAAACTAGAAACGGGTCAAAAAAAACTTTCTATAACGGCGACTGTCTCAATACGCTTTGAAACACCTAAAAATAGGATAGCCAAAAAAAATTTTGTCAAGTGCGTTTTCAGAAAATTTTGGGCCTAAACGGAGGGTGGTTTCCGGACTCTTTTTTTTTGGAAACCAACCTTCTTCTACGGATGGCAAAAGATTGCTGGAATCCAAAACTTACTCAGACAAGGAAACACGAATCGGAAACTAGATGGATCCCGAAAACAAACCTAATATGCAAGGAACTCGGATTGGTGGTGGATATATGGTGGTGGTATATAGCAGCGGTGGTGGTATATGATAGCGGCGGTGGTATATGGATACGGATTCGAAGCGGTGGCGGATAAGCGGTGGTGGTAGATGGCAGGGGCGATGATGATGGTGCGGCAGCGGCGTGACAACTTATGACCAGAACTCGAAACTCTAAAAGACTAGACTCTAAGACCAGCAACTAGACACGACGATGCAACCGCAAATTCAACAACGCAAATCTGAGAAAAGATTATGCAAAGGCTCAGATTGGTTCGGATATGATGAACTAACCCTAATTTTTTGTGGCTTTTTCGTGGACTGTAGGTATGAAGAACAGACTCGATCTAAACTACGAAAAGCTGTAAAATCTCACCGAGCAACACGGAAATCTGATACCACTTGATAGAGGCAAAGGTGTCCGTCTTTCGATGAGATGGTGGATTTCGCTTTGGTGGAAGTCGACTTTGACGATCCGACTACGAAGAGTGAGGACGTCGCGCCTTAGCAATCGCTAAACCAACTCCGAGAGGTTATTGACCACGCCGAACACGATCAACGACTGACCACGAAGGTCTGTTTCCTGCGAGCAACGAAGATCAAGCAAGAAACTGAGATTGCAATCTGGATATTGCGAATATAAGATGAAATCTTTATTGATCAAGGTGGGGTTACGTGGCGCCTTTGTGCGGTAGTTGAACACAAGCGAAATGCTGCGAAGTTGCAGCTATGGCGAACTTTAATCTAAACAAAACCCAAAGTCTAAGCGGTGCCCTAAGGGCTGTATATATGGAGGAAGGGGGTGAATTTCGTGGCCCTTGGTGGAGGGTCCAAACTAACCCTATCTCTTGTTTCCCACACATACGGACTCTAAAATAGCCTATACTTATGTATTTCGAAATTACATGGGCCTGGCCTAATAATAAAGTGACACAGCACCTAGAATAGCCTCTGGACGAAATTTATGAAGTGGCATCTTGTATATTTCGTCCAAGGCTTCATGCACTCATTATGGTGGCTTCAAAGTCTTGAAATCATCACTTGTAACTCCGTTCTTGTTCCCCTTGCGCATGCCATCATCTCCATGCTTGTTCTTGCTCCAATGTTCATCCTTCTCCAAGCTAGGCCCTTCATTTGTAAGCAAAACAAATGTATCCAATTTAAGCGACATCATATTCTCATGAACATTAGAATCATTACCAAGAAGCGAAAGTACACAGTAATTTAGTTGGCGTCTTGTGAGCTCTAGTAATTGGTCCAGTATGTATAGCAGCAGGGGCTGTGGGTGTAACAATGGTATTGATGTCCTCATCATCTAGATAGATCCTTCCCACAAGGGGGTCTTCATCCACTAGGGATCTTCTCCAATGGAGGCCTTGAACTCCAATGGAGTGGAATCCCACACGGGGAGGTACATGAGCTAAGCTCTAGTGTTTAGATCTATCCTTAGCTAAGTCTAAATGGAGGAGATGAAGGAGTATATATAGTCCTAGGCAAAGAGGGGGATAGGTGGGGGCGAAATGGTAAAACAAGGGCAAAGCCCTTGACATCACTGGGGGCCCGTGTGCACGGGTAAGTGGAGCCCGTGCGCACGGGTATCCAGGACCGGACGCAAGGGCCCGTGCGCGTGGTCCGTGAGGCCCGTGGACACGGGGTCCCGTGGGCACGCAGTACGCCGCCCGTCTTGCACGGGGTCTTCAGGACCGCCGACTGGGAGGCCCGTGGGGCACGGGTCGGAGGGACCCGTCGCGCACGGGTCGCTGGAGCTGCCGCCTTCTTCTTGGTGCTTCCTTCTCCGCTTCGGGCTTCCCTCTTGGATGGTGTAGATGTTCTCTTGCGCTTGGACTCCTCCATGATGAATGTGTAGCTCCGCTCACACCTAAGTATGCACACGAGAGAGGGGTCAAGTAGTATACCATCCTCGAAGGGTACAAGTGGACACGTGTAAAGGAGATGATTCACCTTTGTATGCATGAAGTAGATGTGGCACGTGTCACTTGCCAAATGGACTCTTGACATGGTGATGTCCATAGGATGCTCCGCATCAACTCACGAGCTACCTTTGGTGTTTCAATCTCTTTCGCAGGAATTTCAAGATGTTTTCCCCGATGAGCTACCTCCGGGTCTACCTCCTCTACGAGGCATTGAGCATCGAAACGACCTCATCCCCGGGGTGCCACTACCAAACAAAGCCCCATACCGTGTCAATCCCGAAGAAACCAAGGAGATTCAGCGGCAAGTACAACAACTAATCGACAGCGGTCATGTGCGTGAAAGCTTAAGCCCTTGTGCGTTCCGTTATACTTGTGCCTAAGCCCGATGGAAGTTTCCGCTTGTGTTCGATTGTAGACCTATAAATGCTATCACCATTACATAATAGGCATCCCATTCCTCGCTTAGATGATATGCTTGATGAACTTAGTGGAGCCAACTTTTCTCAAAATTGATCTTAAAAGTGGCTATTATCAAATCCGCATACAAGAAGGTGATGAATGGAAAACTGCTTTCAAAACAAAATTTGGCTTATATGAATGGTTAGTCATGCCAATGGGTTTATCGGAGGCTCCGGTACTTTTATGCGTCTCATGCATCATGTACTTGACCTTACATTGAAGTCTTTGTTGTGGTTTACTTGATGACATTCTTGTGTTTAGCAAAACCATGAAAGAGCATCTTGATCATGATAAGCTTGTTTTGCAAACACTTATGAGAGAAAGTCTTTATGCCAACATGAAAAAGTGCACATTTGGTGTTGACAAAGTGGTTTTCTTGGGTTTCGTTATCTCTTCAAGGGTGTCCATGTTGATGAAACTAAAATTGAAGCAATTAAAACTTGGCTAACCAACCAATTTGCAACAAGTCTTGAAGTTTCCTTGGTCTTGCAGGTTTTTATAAATCGCTTTGTGAAAAACTTTAGCACTATTGCAGCCCCTTTGCATGCTTTGAGTAAGAAAAATGCTCCTTTTGTTTGCGGAACTTTGCAATCAACCGCTTTTGATGAGCTCAAGTCTTTGCTTACTCATGCTTTCCCCGAACAAAAGCGGTGGATTGCAAAGATCCCCAAACAAAAGCGGTGGATTGCAAAGATCCCCAAACAAAAGGAGCATTCTTCTTACTCAAAGCATGCAAAGGAGCGGCTATTGTGCTAAAATCTTTCACAAAGCGGCGATAAAAACACGCAGGACCAAGAAAACTACGCACTTGTTGCAAATTGGTGGGTTGGGGCCAAGTTTTAATTGCTTCAATTTTAGTTTCATCAACATGGACACCCTTGGAAGATACAACGAAACCCAAGAAAACCACTTTGTCAACACCAAATGTGCACTTTTTCATGTTGGCATAAAGACTTTCCTTGCGAAGTGTTTGCAAAACAAGCTTAACATGATCAAGATGTTCGTTTTGCTAAACACAAGAATATCATCGAAGTAAACCACAACAAAGACTCCAATATAAGGTCGAAGTACATGATGCATGAGACGCACAAAAGTACCGGGAGCCTTCGATAAACCCATAGGCATAACTAACCACTCATATAAGCCAAATTTGGTTTTGAAAGCTGTTTTCCATTCATCACCCTCATGAATGCGTATTTGATAATAGCCACTTTTAAGATCAATTTTTGAGAAAAAGTTGGTCCACTAAGTTCATCAAGCATATCATCTAAGCGAGGAATGGGATGCCTATAACAAACGGTGATAGCATTTATAGGTCTACAATCGGAACACAAGCGGAAACTTCCATCGGGTTTCGGCACAAGTATGACGGGGACGGCACAAGGGCTTAAGCTTTCACGTACATAACTGTTGTCGATTAGTTGTTGTACTTGCCGTTGAATCTCCTTGGTTTCTTCGGGGTTGACACGGTATGGAGCTTTGTTTGGAAGTGGCGCTCCGGGGATGAGGTCGATTCGATGCTCAATGCCTCGTAGAGGAGGTAGACCCGGAGGTAGCTCATCGGGGAAAACATCTTGAAATTCCTGCAAAAGATATTGAAACACCAAAGGTAGCTCGTGAATGGTGTTAGTTTTTGGTTCTCCATCCTTGCACACACGGACAAAGTGCATCACACTCGATGGGTTCTCACACACTTCTCTCATCTCACCTTTAGTGGCAAATAGTATGAGATTTTTCTCTCTAGGCGAAGAGGCGCTCAAGTTTGGCTTGTGGCTCTCACTCACTTTTTGGTGGCTCACTTTCTCACTCTTCACTCTATGTTGGGTGGCTTGCTTGTCGGCTATCACTTGACTAGGAGACATGGGTCGTAGCACATTTTCTTTTCCTTTCATCTTGAAGCTATAGTGGTTGGTACGCCCGTTGTGGAATACACCACGGTCGAATTGCCATGGTCGACCAAGAAGGAGGTGGCAAACGGTCATTGGGACCATATCACACTCCAAAGTGTCCTCATATGCCCCAATTTTGAAGGATACTTGGACCGTATGCTCAACTCGTATAGTGCCGGAGTCACTTAGCCATTGAACCTTGTAGGGGTGCGGGTGCTTCTTCTTGACCAATTGAAGCTTGGAGCATAGTTCTTCACTTGCCAAGTTGTGGCAACTACCTCCATCGATGATGACCTTGACAGATCGTCCATTGATGCCGGCCTTTGTGTGGAAGATGTGGCATCGTTGGTCTTCTTCTTGTCGATGTTGAAGAGTCAAGACCTTGGAGACAACGAGAGCGGGGCTCGTATCTTCATCACAAGAGACTTGATCATCTTCGTCCTCGTTCACTCGCCTATGCATGGCCACTTGCTCAATAGCTTCCATTTCATCTTCACTCATGGAGTCGTAGGTGCCATCGTCGTTGAGGATCATGGTGCGCTTGTTGGTGCATTCATAGGACTTGTGGCCTCGGCCGCCGCAAGTGAAACACTTGAAGGAGCTTGTCTTGACGGTCTCATCGGTTGGAGTAGATGACGAAGCACGCGGCTTGAAGTTGCTTGTAGTAGGAGGAAGACGACTTGAACTTGTGGAAGTTTTCTTGTAACTTGACTTGTCGTCATTGCTTGGAGAAGGCTTGGTTGATGTCGAAGTTGGAGTAGTTGTTGAAGCTTGGTTATTGGAGAAGCCGTAGGTCTAGGAGGAGTACTTGGCGTACTTGAAGTCATCTTGCACTTGGCGTTCCGCCTTTGTAGCTTGATGCACGAGCTCAATGAGGTTGGAGTAGGGTTGGAAGTCGGCGATCTTCTTGATGGGATGATTGAGTCCATTCAAGAATCGTGCCATAGTTTGCTCATCATCCTCCGTGACATTGGATCGAATCATGGCAATCTCCATTTCCTTGTAGTATTCTTCAACACTCTTTGTTCCTTTCTTGAGGAGTTGTAGCTTCTTGAAGAGATCCCAGTTGTACTAGGTTGGCACAAAACGTGCTCGCATGACATCCTTCATTTGAGACCAAGTTGTGATTGGAGGTTCATCTCTTGCTTGTCGGCGCTCAAGGACTTGTTCCCACCATATGAGCACACAGTCTTGGAACTCAAGTGATGCCATAGCGATCTTCTTCTCTTCCTCATAGTTGTGCAAACGAAAGATCTTGTCGACTTTCAATGCCCATGAAAGGTACTCTTTGGGATCATTGCTTCCATTGAACTTGGGCATTGTGAATTTGAGCTTGCCATAGCGTTGCTCTTCATTGTGTTGTTGGCGATGGTGATGATGACGCCCTTGACGTGGAGGGTAATCATCCTCATGTTTCTCTTGGCGTGGAGGAAGTCCATGATCAACTTGCTCTTGTTGACCTTGAGGTTGAGGTGGAGCTTAACGAGCTTGTGAAGGAGCTTGTGGAGCTTGATGTTGGACACGCGGATGGTAGTTCCTCTCTTGGATTTCTTCTCGAAGGGCTTCCTCCTGATTGCGCCATTCGCGATTGCGGTTAGCGATAGCTCGACTTTATGCTTGAAGGGCACGTTCCGCCTCAAGAGCTTGTGCTTCTCGTTGTTGTTGTTGAAGACGTTGAGCCTCGGCATCTTGTTGCTCTTGATGTAGACGCGCTTGTTCTTGTTCTTCTTGGCGACGAAGACGTTGTCGTTCTTGAGCTTGAGCAAACGCTACTTGGTTTGATTGGGGACGAGGGACTTGCTCATCGACTTGCTCTTGTGAATGCTTGACATGTAGCGGGTTGCGAGATGCATGACGGTCTTGACGCGCGGCTCGTCGAAGAGTGTTCGATGACGGTGTACTTGAGCCGGAGAAGGAGTCGTCGGAGTGTCGACTTGAGTGGCTCCGTCTTGAGTATGAGGATGTAGAAGGAGGCCGGTTCACCAACAAGGCGCGGATCTCATCCATTCTTGCATCGTTCTCTTGCTTGTGCACGTCGAGCTTGTTGTCAAAATAGTCTCTTGTACGTTGCTCGGAGAGTCGTAAGTCGGTGGCGAGGTTGTCGATGCGGTCGTTCATTATTTGTTGCTCTTGATGCAACGCTCGTTGTGCACCAAAGAGGTGGCTCTTGGTGACGTATGATGACATGTCGTCGTCGTGCTCGATGAAGAGTGGGTTGGTAGAAGTACTTGGCCTATCCATCATTTCAAGCAAAATGTGAGTGGTAGAAGGAGAAGAACTAATACCAATGTACCTTTGACCGATGTTGAAGATGAATCAAGGTCACTCAAATGCGGACAATGAAATAGCACTATTGGTACCAATTCTTGTCGGTTCTCACACCTACACAAGTAAAAGCTTATGGTGGAGCTTGGTTAGGATGGTGGCACCAAATTTGATGCAATTGAAAGCGAGATTCAATAATGTTGAAAAAGATTCACAAATTTGCAAATGCAACAAGTAGACCAAGCAAGTATGTGTACACGGAAACACACACGCACATAGATAAATGGGATTGTGCAAACCAAAATTGAGCCAAAATGTGGAATCCACGAAAATGCTCTTGTTGCACAATACTAGAGAGACGCTAGCACGATTGCACAATAGGTGGATACAGAACTTGTGCACAACCTACTTGGCAAAAATGCAACGATCTCTGTCCCAAGTATGCTATATGTATGGTATTTCGGTGCTACGATCCTAGATGATCTTATATGACAATCTTAATGTTGTATGATGATATGGTTCTTGCTCATAAGCTCTTTGCTTATCTTTCCTCTTTGCTTAAAAGCTTTGGTGGCTCTTTCACTTTCGAGCTCTTTTTTCATGCCAAACTTCGCGAACCAAGATAGCAATTGTGTATGTGATGACAACTTTGTGACACACAAGTTGATTCCATGATATGCACCATTATGGTATGGTATGTATGATGTGGAGTATTATCACTAATGTGCACAAGTCATGTTGCCGGCAATACTCAATGGCTAGTCTCGATGGGTAAGCTACGCAAAAGTAGGGCCATGTGGGGTATCAATGCAATTGCAAGGTATGACAAAGATGTCATCGAAGTTACCGTCCTTGGCGATGATGAGACCCTTGTGAAGATGAGCCGTAGTGATGATGAAGTCGAACCGTACCTAAATAGCCGAAACACAATAGGACACGGGAGCCACAACTCAAAATCTCAAGGACCAAAATATGTTAAGAATCGTCATCGGAAGTATTGGGGAAGATGGTGGTGTGTGTGGGTTTGGAAGATGTGGTGGAGGGTGGGGTTGTGGTGGTGGCCGAACTGATTAATTTCAGTTTCGTCAGAGTTTCACGGACGTATGGTTTTTGCGGTCGTCCGGTCGTCGGACGTCCGGTAGGTTCCGGTCGTCTGGTGCCTGGGCGATTTTCGGGCACGGGAAGAACTGCTTGGTTTCGGGGTGGAAGGAGATGGTGATGTCGAAACCGAGCGGATTGGTGGATGGAAAAGGGTGGGGAGTGAGGGGAAAGCTAGATCCACACGTAGCAACTCAAATCCATGAACCAAATCCAACAAAATCTCAACTCACAAACAAATCACAAAAAAAATTTGGGGCTATTTTTGGTGGGATTTTCGGATTTAGGACGAAATCAACAAAATCAAGCTAGAAAAAGAGGGGTAGGGGCTCCAAAAACGTGATCAACGTGGCTCATGATACCAAGATGATGTAGGGCGGAACCCTATGTGATAGAGGCAAAGGTGTCCCGTCTTTCGATGAGATGGTGGATTTCGCTTTGGTGGAAGCCGACTTTGACGATCCGACTACGAACGTGCGAGGACGTCGCGCCTTAGCAATCGCTAAACCAACTCCGAGAGGTTATTGACCACGCCGGAGCACGATTAACCTGACCACGAAGGTCTGTTTCCTGCGAGCAAACGAAGAACAAGCAAGAAACTGAGATTGCAATCTGGATATTGCAAATATAAGATGAAAGCTTTATTGATCAAGGTGGGGTTACTGTGGCGCTTTGTGCAGTCGTTGAACACAAAGCAATCTGTGAAGTTGCAGCTATGGCGAACTTTTAATCTAAACAAAACCCAAAGTCTAAACGGTGCCCTAAGGGCTGTATATATGGAGGAAGAGGGGGTGAATTTCGTGGCCCTTGGTGGAGGGGTCCGAAACTAACCCTATCTCTTGTTTCCCCACACATACGGACTCTAAAAATAGCCTATAAGTATTTCGAAATTACATGGGCCTGGCCCAATAATAAGGTGACGCAGCACCTAGAATAGCCTCTGGACGAAATTTATGAAGTGGCATCTTGTATATTTCGTCCAAGGCTTCATGCACTCATTATGGTGGCTTCAAAGTCCTGAAATCATCACTTGTAACTCCATTCTTGTCCCCCTTGCGCATGCCATCATCTCCATGCTTGTTCTTGCTCCAATGTTCATCCTTCTCCAAGCTAGGCCCTTCATTTGTAAGCAAAACAAATGTATCCAATTTAGGCAGCATCATATTCTCATGAACATTAGAATCATTACCAAGAAAGCGAAAGTACGGTAATTTAGTTGGCGTCTTGTGAGCTCTAGTAATTGGTCCAAGATGTATAGCAGCGGGGGCTATGGGTGTAACAATGGTATTGATGTCCTCATGATCCTCCCCTTCTTGAAATGAAGTCGTCCTCGACGGAAATTCATCTTCCTCACCCAAATATGGCTTCAAATCTGCAATGTTAAAAGTGGGACTAACCCCAAAATCTGCAGGCAGCTCAAGTTTATATGCATTATCATTTACTTTCTCCAACACCTTAAAGGGACCAGCAGCACGTGGCATTAGCTTTGATTTGCGCAAATCAGAAATCCATCCTTACATAAATGTAACCAAACGAGATCTCCGGTGCAAACACAACATGTTTTCTACCCTTATCTCCAACAAGTTTATATTTTGCATTCATCGCTCAATGTTTTCCTTAGTTAACTCATGCATTTTAAAATCAATTCAGCTCGTTCTTTAGCATCAAAATTAACCTTCTCCGAAGATGGAAGAGGCAACAAATCAATAGGTGCACGAGGTAGGAAACCATACACAACTTCAAAAGGGCACATCTTAGTAGTAGAATGCAATGAGCGATTATAAGCAAATTCAATATGAGGCAAGCATTCCTCCCACATTTTCTTATTTTTCTTTAGAACAGCCCTAAGCATAGTAGACAATGTTCTATTAACTACTTCAGTTTGTCCATCGGTTTGGGGTGACAAGTAGTACTAAAAGCAGTTTAGTCCCCAACTTAGCCCATAAACATCTCCAAAAGTGGCTAAGAAATTTAGTATCACGATCTGAAACAATAGTATTTGGCACACCATGCAAGCGAATAATTTCACGAAAGAACAAATCAGCAACATTGACAGCATCATCGCTTTTATGACATGGTATAAAGTGTGCCATTTTAGAGAATCTATCCACGACAACAAATATGCTATCCTCCCTTCTTTGTTCTAGGTAAACCTAAAACAAAGTCCATAGATATATCCTCCCAAGGAACACTAGGTGCAGGCAAAGGCATATATAAACCATGAGGATTGAGTCGTGACTTAGCTTTTTGACATGTAGTGCAGTGAGCAATAAAACGCTCAACATCCGTCTCATCTTTGGCCAAAAGAAATGTGTAGCAAGTCGTCCTCCGTCTTCTTCACGCCAAAGTGTCCCATTAGTCCTCCTCCATCGCCTCCTGCAACAACAAAAGACGAACGGAGCTAGCTGGAATGCATAGCTTGTTAGCACGGAACACAAATCCATCATTAACGACAAACTTGTTCCATGTTCTTCCTTCTTTACAATTCTGCAATACATCTTTAAAATCAGCATCATGCACATATTGATCTTTGATGGTCTCCAAACCAAATATTTTGAAGTCAAGTTGTGAAAGCATAGTATAGCGACGAGACAATGCATCAACAATAACATTTTCTTTACCCTTCTTGTGTTTAATGACATAGGGAAAGTCTCAATGAATTCAACCCATTTAGCATGTCTACGATTCAGTTTAGCTTGACTTTTAATATGTTTCAAAGATTCATGATCAGAATGTATAACAAATTCTTTGGGCCATAAATAATGTTGCCATGTTTCTAAAGTCGAACAAGAGCATATAATTCTTTATCATAAGTAGAGTAATTCAGACTAGGCCCACTCAATTTTTGAGAAAAGTATGCAACAGGTTTGCCATCTTGTAATAACACACCTCCTAATCCAATTCCACTAGCATCACATTCAAGCTCAAAAGTCTTATTAAAATCAGGAAGTTGGAGTAAAGGAGCATGTGTCAACTTAGCTTTCAATACAGTGAAGGCCTCTTCACATGCGGTACCCCAAACAAAAGGCACATCCTTCTTTGTAAGCTCGTTGAGAGGTGCAGCAATGGTGCTGAAATCTCTCACAAACGCCTATAGAAACCAGCGAGGCCAAGGAAACTCCTCACTTGTGTGACCGTTTTGGGCTGCGGCCAACTCTCAATAGCTTCAATCTTGGCTTTATCAACTTCAATTCCTGTGGAGTAACAACATAGCCAAGAAAAGATACTCGGTCGGTGCAAAAGGTGCACTTCCCAAGGTTACCAAACAAGCGTGCATCACGTAGAGCATTAAAAACAACACGTAAATGTTCCAAATGTTCTTCCAAAGATTTGCTATAAATCAGTATATCATCAAAATAGACTACCACAAACCGTCCAATGAAAGCACGTAAAACTTCGTTCATTAATCTCATGAAAGTACTAGGTGCATTAGTTAACCCAAAAGGCATGACTAACCACTCATATAATCCAAACTTAGTTTTAAATGCTGTTTTCCATTCATCTCCCAATTTCATACGAATTTGATGGTATCCACTCATAAATCAACTTTGGAGAATATTGTAGAGCCACCAATTCATCAAGCATATCATCTAGCCTAGGAATAGGGTGGCGATAACGAATAGTAATATTATTGATGCCTCTACAATCAACACACATACGTGACGTACCATCCTTTTTCGGCACTAGAATAATAGGAACAGCACAAGGACTAAGGGATTCGCGTATATAACCTTTGTCGAGTAGCTCTGTACTTGACGATAATCTCCTTCGTCTCCTCTGGATTGGTACGGTATGGCGACGGTTGGGTAATGATGCACCGGAATTAAGTCAATTTGATGCTCAATCCCTCGAATAGGTGGTAATCCGGTGGCACGTCTTGTGGAAAGACGTCGTGAACTCTGCAAAATGTTAGTGACAGCAGGAGGCAAAGAGGAAGGCACATCCTCGAATGAAAATAATGCCTCTTTGCACACAAAAGCATAGCAAACAGATTTGCTAAAATCTAGCTCATCAATATCAGATTTGGTGGCAAGGAAACATGCACTTTTCAATTTAATTTCAGAAGCAACACTAGATGGTTTATTATTAGGCTTCATGTGTTGCTCAAATTCTTTTGCCACAATCTGATTTTCACTCTTATTTTTCTCCTGTTTTGCTATATTAGCTCTATTAATATCATCTTTCAAAATGGACTCAGAGTCATAGGAAGCAAAGTAATATTTTTATCCTTATGAACAAGAGTATCTTGATTGTTTCTACCATGGTGTACTGAATTTTTATCAAATTGCCATGGTCTACCAAGTAACAAGGAACATGCTTGCATAGGCACCACATCACAATCAACATAATGAGCATATGTAGAGATACTAAAATGCACACGAACAAGACGTGTTACCTTAACCTTGCCGCTGTTGTTGAACCATTGGATGTAGTAAGGATGTGGATGTGGTCTTGTGGTGAGAGATAACTTCTCCACCATCTCCATGCTAGCCAAGTTGTTGCAGCTCCCTCCATCTATGATGACGCTGAATAGGCGTTCCTTCACAACTCCTTTGTATGGAACAAATTATGCCTCTGATTTTGCTCAGCTTGTGTAACCTGCACACTCAAAACACGTTGAGCAACTAATCATTCATACTGTCAAGCATCTTGACAGCCATGTATTGTGTCTCATGATCAGAATCATCTCCACCGTGTTCCTCATGTGTAATAAGAGCCAAAGTCTCCGCATCATAGTCAATAGCAGACTCATACCCACCATCCTTAGTAGCAATCATCACACGCTGAGATTTGCATTCTCTCGCAAAATGTCCTCTTCCCTTACAACGACGACAAATAATATCACTTGTGTGCCCTGTTGACGCCATGGAAGAAGAAGAGCTCTGTGCAGAGCCCGGCGGTGTGCTCTTGGCGATAGTGGTGGTTGTGCCTGCTTTCTTGTATCACGGTTGGAGGTGGCACCTGAAGGAGGTGATGGTGCGGTGGAAGTAGATGATGCACGTGGTGTCCATGATGAAGGTCGACCTGCAGAAAAGTTAGTGCGGCGCCAATGCCATCGATCCTGCACTTCACGTTCAGCTTTACAAGCAAGATGGAATAAACGAGTGATATTATTATAATCCTTATAGTCTAGAATGGTCTGAATCTCCTATTTAATCCACCCGAAAACGAGCAAGCATAGCTTCATTCTCCTCAACAATACCACATCTAATCATGCCGGTTTGTAATTCACGATAATATTCTTCTACTGAATTTTTCCTTGTCTTAAGCGCTGCAATTTTGAAGTAATTCACGTTGATAATATGGTGGAACCCAACGAGCACGCATAGCAGTTTCCAAAGCAGCCCAAGTAGCTGGAACAGGATATAATCTACAATGTTCGACCACCAAACACATGCAAAGCTAGTGAAAGCACAAACAGCAGCAGGAACACGTCTCTCCTCGGGATATTGTAAACATGTAAATCGTTGTTCAGTTTCTAACGCCCAAGTAAGATATATATCAGAACATATCTACCCTTAAATGGTGGAATATTCAATTTCAGTTTAGGGAGATGGTCATGATCTCGTACTGAGGGGAGCCCTAACATTGCCATTATTTGCTGTGGGCGACCTAGTGGTTGTGGTGCTGGTGGTTGCACGTAGTTCGATGTTGATCAACCTCATCCTCGTAATCTCCCACATAATCATCCTCCTCTGTACAGCAGCAGCAGATGGAGAGAGCCAAAGAAGCACCAACAGCAGAGCAATGGCACCAGAATTTTGTCTGGCTCAATAGGAACACGCTGAGCTCGTCCATACTGATTCGGAAGGGGCGTAGTTGTTGTCGTTCAGAGGTGCGATAGGTGCAGCCGGCGGTGGTTGTGGAAAGCAGGCGAGCAATTCATCAAACTTGCTATCAAGCATTGTTTCAAACGTCTTCTCAATGCCATCTATCTTCTCCATGGCCTCGTCAAATCTGTTTAGCACATCTTGCACCTGTCCACTCATCATTTGCTGAAACTTATCATGTAGCTGTTTGTTCGTCAGGTTCTCCCAATCAGTCTCGTCGGCCTGTGATCCTTCCATGGTTAGCAGCAATAGAAACACACAAGAATATGATCCTACAGACTACTAACAAGAGGTGGTGGTGGGTGTCACAAATCCGTCAAGCAAATCTCAAATTCTTACCAGTTCTTACCCAAGAAGCGGCGGTGATCGGCAACCGTTGTAATCAAAACTCTCAAAAGCTTGGATAGAGCGATTGCCAGGGAGAGTCAAACGCACGACGTAGATGTATGTGGAGCTGGGAAGGCTTATAATATGGTAGCAAAAAGGATCAGCAATAATCAATTCAGAGATGCAAAGTTGAATAAACGCTCAATGACGGTACAGTGCTGGTCCTAGGCTAGACCGTGCTAGAGACGCGAGCCTAGAACACTAACAAAATCACGGCGCTGCACGTAAACAAGGGAGGAGCACACACTGAATTTTTTTTTCTTTTTTTTCACTTTTTTTTTGCACTTTTTTTCCTCTTTTTTTTGCTCCGCAACAAATTTTTTTCGAAAAAGTCTACAAATGGTCTAAAAACTGCCTAGCCAGAATTTTCCAGACTTTTTTTGAAACTAGAACTATTTTTCTTCTGCGGATGGCTCGGAAGTTCGGGAGTCCTTCTCTGTCACGACTCGGAGTATCGCGTGATCTGGAAATCGAGAACAATGCAACAATTACTGGACTCGGACTAGGACTGGTGGCGGAGATGAATCTGGTGGAACTCGGACTGGTGGCGGAGATGAATCTGGTGGAACTCGGACAGGTGGCGTGATGGCGGCAGATATGTGGTGGCGTATATGGATTCGGATTGGCGGTGATGATGCGGTGGTGATATATGGCAGCGGCAACGTGACAACCTGTGAACAGAACTCGAAACTCTAAAAGACTAGACGCTAAGACCAGCAACTTGACACGACGATGCAACCGCAAATTCAACAAAGCAAATACAGAAAAGATTATGCAAAGGCTCAGATTGGTTCGGATGGGATGAACTAACCCTAATTTTTTTTGGCTTTTTCGTGGACTATAGGTATGAAGAACAGACTCGATCTAAACTATGAAAAACTGTAAAATCTCACCGAGCAACCTGGAAATCTGATACCACTTGATAGAGGCAAAGGTGTCCCGTCTTTCGATGAGATGGTGGATTTCGCTTTGGTGGAAGTCGACTTTGACGATCCGACTACGAGCGTGCGAGGACGTCGCATATAGCAATCGCTAAACCAACCCCGAGAGGTTATTGACCACGCCGAGCACGATCAACGACCACGAAGGTCTGTTTCCTGCGAGCAAACGAAGAACAAGCAAGAAACTGAGATTGCAATCTGGATATTGCGAATATAAGATGAAAGCTTTATTGATCAAGGTGGGGTTCGTGGACGCCTTTGTGCAGTCGTTGAACACAAGCGGCACGCGAAGTTGCAGCTATGGCGAACTTTTGATCTAAACAAAACCCAAAGTCTAAACGGTGCCCTAAGGGCTGTATATATGGAGGAAGAGGGGGAGAATTTCGTGGCCCTTGGTGGAGGGGTCCGAAACTAACCCTATCTCTTGTTTCCCCACACATACGGACTCTAAAAATAGCATATACTAATGTATTTCGAAATTACATGGGCCTGGCCCAATAATAAGGTGACGCAGCACCTAGAATAGCCTCTGGACGAAATTTATGAAGTGGCATCTTGTATATTTCGTCCAAGGCTTCATGCACTCATTATGGTGGCTTCAAAGTCCTGAAATCATCACTTGTAACTCCATTCTTGTCCCCTTATGCATGCCATCATCTCCATGCTTGTTCTTGCTCCAATGTTCATCCTTCTCCAAGCTAGGCCCTTCATTTGTAAGCAAAACAAATGTATCCAATTTAGGCAGCATCATATTCTCATGAACATTAGAATCATTACCAAGAAAGCGAAAGTACACAGTAATTTAGTTGGCGTCTTGTGAGCTCTAGTAATTGGTCCAGTATGTATAGCAGCAGGGGCTGTGGGTGTAACAATGGTATTGATGTCCTCATCAGGGAAGGAATATGTGCTACGACCTATGTCTCCTAGTCATGTGATAGCCGACAAGCAAGCCACCAACCATAGAGAGAAGAGTGAAAAAGAGATCCAACAAAAAGTGAGTGAGAGCCACAAACCAAACTTGAGTGCCTCTTCGCCTAGAGAGAAAAACGTCATACTATTCGCCACAAAAAGTGAGATGAGGGAAGTGTGTGAGAACCCATCGAGTGTGATGCACTTTGTCCTTGTGTGCAAGGATGGGGAACCTAAAACTAACACCCCTCACGAGCCACCCTTAGTGCTTCAATCTCTTTTGCAGGAATTTGAAGATGTTTTTCCCGATGAGCTACCTCCGGGTCTACCTCCTCTGCGAGGCATTGAGCATCGAATCCACCTCATCCCCGGAGCGCCAATTCCAAACAAAGCTCCATACCGTGTCAATCCCGAAGAAACCAAGGAGATTCAAAGGCAAGTACAACAACTAATCGACAATGGTCATGTACGTGAAAGTTTAAGCCCTTGTGCCATTCCCGTTATACTTGTGCCTAAGCCCGATGGAAGTTTCCGCTTGTGTTCCGATTGTAGACCTATAAATTGATGTAGGGCGGAACCCTAGGGGCCGATCTTTCACGTTTGGAGTGGATCCTACGGGGGAAACACAAAGAACGCGCGGAAAACACAAAGGGGAAAACACGGGAGAAACGAGAGAATCACTAACCGACAAGTAATCGATCACACAAGGGCTAGATCACCGAACACATAAGGTAGCACAAGATTCAAAATCAACAAAGGGAGGATACAAGAGTAACCGTTCTTCTCCGAGAGGAGGTATTGTATCCACGAGTGGATCTTCCCATAAAGGGGTCTTGAATCCAAGTGGATCTTCTCCGAATAGGCCGCGGTCTCTCACGAGGAGGAGATCCGATGGATGAGCGAGGCTCTATCTCACAAATGAGCTAAATCAACACTAACCCTAAAACGTAGGCGGAGGGGGAGTAAATATAGTCTAAGGGGCGAAGGGGTACATGGGCCTCGGCCCAGATGCGCTGCACGCAGGCAGGGGAGGCCGGATGTCCGGGCGTCGGGCCGGATGTCCGGGCCTTCGCGAGGTGCCGGATGTCCGGGCTAGCGGGCCAGATGTCCGGGCTGGAGTGGTCGATTCTTCTGCTCTCTGGATAGCGTGCGCCGGATTTCCGGGAAGGCGCCGAATGTCCACGGCTCGGGAAGGGCCGGATGTCCGGGCCTCTGGCCGGATGTCCGGGCTGACGGGGTTCAGCTTCTGGACGCGTTCTGTGATGGGCGCCGGATGTCCGGGCTGTGGCCGGATGTCCGGGCTTGCGGGAAGGGCCGGATGTCCGGGCTGGGGCTGAATGTCCAGGGCCTGTAGCAGCTGGCTCTTCTTCCTTCTCCTCTTCCATGCTTGGCCTTGGTCCCTTGATTCTCCATGGTCATCTCGGTTGTACCTGAGTATAGGCAAGGTCCATGCATGAGGTAGTAGCCATGTCTCACATGTGGAAAGTGACGGTTCGAAGAGGAGTGAATTCACCTTGTGATTTAGGGTGGAACCCTATAGCGACGATCTTTCACGTTTGGAGCGGGATCCCTCGAAGAACACGATGAACACGGGGAAGAGCGGAGAGAAATCACAAGGGGAAACACTCAAGAACAAGTCCAATCACACATCCACTAGACAATCAAACACACAAGATCCACAAGGTACATGAACAACAAAGGGAAAGATACAAGGTAAGGTTCATCTCCAAGAGGAGGTCTTGATGATATCCTAGATGGATCTTCCCACAAGGGAGTCTTGATGATATCCCGCGGGATCTTCTCCTAGATGCAGGTCTTGGCCTCCAATGGAGTAGTGGTCTCTCTCTCAAGAGTAGAGATAGGTAGGAGCAAAGCACACCTAAGAATGAGCTATCACTTTGCTAACCCTAGAAAGGAGGTGGAGGAGGTCTATTTATAGCCCAAGGGGCGAAGGGGTAAGTGAGGGGGAAGGGGTACACGGGCTTCGGCCCAAGTCACGCACGCAGGCGGGGTCCGGATGATCCGGATGGTGGCCCGGATGATCCGGGTGTCGGGGGTCCAGATGATCCGGGCGACCGTCTGGATGATCCGCCGTCGAGCAGAGGTTCATTGTCTTCGGCACGTTAGCGGATCGTCCGGAGGTCGTCCGGATCATCCGGCTCGGTCCGAATCGTCCGGTGGGGTCCGGATGATCCGGCAACTCGATCCTGCTCCATTCTTCTTCTTCCTTTCTTCCGTCTTCTCTTCCACGCTTACCTCGCGGATGGTGTAGTCGTTCCTTGGCGCTTGCACTCCTCCTCGTCGTCCGTGAAGTTCCGACAATACCTATGCATGCACACGGGACAAGTGTCAAGTAGTATGCCATCCTCCAAGGTGTCAAGTGAGCACGTGTAAAGGAGATGATTCACCTTAGTCTGTGTGAAGTAGATGTCACACGTGTCACTTGCCAAATGGGCTCTTGACATGGTGATGTCCGTAGGATGCTCCGCATCATCCCCTCCCCCTTGGGAAAGATCCGACCTCAGATCGAAAACCAAATCACCATGGGAAAGAGATGGCGTTGCCTTGTAGAAGTGGTCGATCACCAAGTTCTTGTCATCTTGAAGTTCCAAATGGGCACTCTCCAATGTCGCACCGTCTTGTAATTCCTTCAAAAGTAGCAAAGATAACAAGCACTTGGAAAAACAAATGTGGTTGTCGTAAGAGCAAAACCAAGCATTCAAGAGGTGATTCACCCAACAAGTGTTGTCATCAAGCATAGCATATGGTTTGACAAAGAAGTGTGTCATGACATTTGGACATATAAATTGAGCACAATCAGGTACATCATGGGAACAAGCATGTAAATGGGAGGTCAAGATGCAAATAT
This sequence comes from Aegilops speltoides, assembly GCA_021437245.1. Taxonomy (NCBI): domain Eukaryota; kingdom Viridiplantae; phylum Streptophyta; class Magnoliopsida; order Poales; family Poaceae; genus Aegilops; species Aegilops speltoides. The sequence continues at coordinate 159,898 of JAHHZJ010001905.1, forward strand.
ATGTGATAAGTGAAGAAGCATCTACCTCAAGGTCATAGCAAGCATGCATAAAGAGCTCAATGAACGGTCTATGGTAGGCATAAGAGTCATTTAGAACACCAAATATAGTGAAATGTCTAAACACATGGGGCAAGTGCAAGACAATCCAAGCATAACGTGCATAGGGTGTAGTGAAGATATCGTGGCACTCAACACAATAGAAAGAGCAATTGTTCATCATGTGTGAGGCAATCAAGTTAAGCATGTGAGAAGCAAAGGGACAATGATCATATTCATGTGAGAGGCATGAGCATATATGTAATCAACCCAAGAAAGCAAGTAGTGGAACATGGGTGATGCAACATAGCGAGCAATCATAGCAATCAAGGCAAGTATGCTAGTAGTGCGAAGATGCAACATACTAGGAGGAATCATGGCAAGCATGTCATTGGTGCAAATATTGGGCATGAATAATTCACATGTCATAGCACAAGCATGAAAGCAAGATATGAGGACAATAGCATGGGGCACATGATAAACATGGCAATAGCAACAAGGATCTCTACCAAGCATGCAAATACACATAGAAGTAGCATAATGATGAAACATGGGTAGATGCAAGCAAGGGTCACAATTGCATGGCAAAGGCATAGGAGCAAGCATAGCATGCAAAGTGAACACGGTAAAATGAGCATAAGGTGACAAGTGGTAAATGGCCCATAGCCGTGTGAGAGCCAAGTAGAGGAGTTGCGCGTAGTCCTTGTGCGAAGGGGACGTTGGTAAGGCTAGTCCATTGGATCCCAAAGGATCGTTGCTCTCAAGAGCTCGTTTTGTCAACTCGTGGGATTGCGAGGTTGACAGGTATTCATGGGTACCTACACAAAAGAGACACAATCCAAAGAAATTGTGCGCGTGGTAAATGTACACATCATCCATCATGATGTGTATGTGCACGTGTGAGTTAGCACAAGATAAGCAGCGCTCAAAGAAATTTGATGCATGGTATAAGAACATGTCATCCATCATGAAAGAATAGTTATTATGTATGACACGATGGGGACACAAATTGAGCAAACACGTATATGGCACATCAAAAGCATGTTTATTCATGGGTAGCATATGGTGCACACAAGTATTGGGATCATGCAATGGATTGGATGGATCAAAATCTCCTAAAATGTATGAGGAAACTATGGGGGTCTCCTCATGAGCAATATCGGAAACATCATATGGATAAAATGGACAACATCCAAAACAATGCATATCCGAAGCTAGGTGGTCATGGCATGGCATATGAGATAAATGATGCAAAGGGAGCATATCAATATCATCACAAGAGAAACAAATGCCAATAACCATGGGCTTGTCATCTATGCCATATGTGCAAATTGGGTTTATTTTAATGGCAAATGCATAGTCACTATGAAGAGATTGCAAATAAGACATATGGTTGATCTCATGCATAGCATATGACAAGGCAAGCGGATTATCAAACATGATGTGACCTAAAGAATTGTCACGAGAAATCCTATGTAACATGGCATCACTACTAATAGACTCCACAAGAGAATCATCATTCTCATCATAAATGGGCAAATCATCGCATGGGGAAATCATACTAGCATGAAGCATGGCAATAGGTGGATCAACATCATGCAAGAAATCGATGTCAAGAATGTCCACTAGTGGGACTAGAGCATCACCTTCACCTATGTTACCTTTGTCATTCCACTGAAGTGGTGTAGGTGAGGTGGGAAAGACCAAATGGTGGTCATCATCATCATCTTGATGGAACCATGTGGGTGGTGCATCATAATCCTCCATGGCCATCGTCTTGTCCAAAGGGAGGACGAAGTCGTCGAGGATCGGCGCGTCATCATAAATGGGACCTAGCACCAAACGAGAAGACACAATAGAGGTAGAGGTCAAGTTGTTAGAAATGCAAATGGCCTCACGAGACCTATCAACTATCTCACTCTCTCTATGTGGTGGTTCACTCACTCCCTCAAAATAGGTGCACCCAAACTCACGTATGGTGGAGTCACTCATCTCACTCAAGTGGTGGGGGTTGTGTCTCTCCTCACATGGCAATTGTGGCAACTCATCATATATGGGACTAGTGGTGAAGTCACTCTCACTCTCAATATGGTGGCACAAGTCACTCAAGTCATCATACGTCGCCGTGGTCGAAGGGAAAGTCCCATGCTCAACCATCTCGTCGTGGTCGCCGTGGATGAAGGCCGAAGATGGCACATCATCACTCTTGTCGTGGATGAAGGCCGAAGATGGCTCAACATCACTCTCGCCTCCTAAGATGGAAGCATCATCCTTGCTCGCCACCTTGTCACTCGCCTCCAAAGCTTGGTCCTTGAAGGTCTCCGTAGTCGAACTCGTCGCCGCACCGTCTTGAAAAAGAGTCGAAGTAGACTCGGCATCATCAATGCCACAAAGAGGGATGGCGGAGAAGTCGCACTTGGGAGCATCATCTTGGAGCTTGTCGGCCTTCGACATCGTGGTGGTACTGGCCTCATGCTTGTCGTAGAGCTTGGTCGCCGCGAAGTGTGCTTGGGGTGGAGAAGCCTTGGCCTTCATGAGTTCTTGTTCCGCCTTGAGAGCACCAATGTAGTAGTCGTCGATGGACTTGTAGTTCTCGATGAAGATGGTCTTGGAGATGTCATTGTGCAATCCCATCATGAAGTGGAACTTCATTGACATGGGGTCGTCCACGCCGGCTCGTCACAAGGCAATCATGATCTCCTTGAAGTACTTGTCGATGGACTTGGATCCTTGGGTGGTGTTCTCCAATTGGCGTCGAAGTTGTTCCGTGTAGGTTGGAGGCACAAACTCTCGCCGTAAAGCTCTCTTCGTCTTGGGCCAACTCATCTCGTAGCTCTCTGAAGGTGTGTGAAGCCACCATATCGAGGCGTAGTCGTGGAAGTTTCTTGTGGCGCACTTCACTTGATCTTCGGGACGAACTTGATGTAACTTGAGGTAGTCGTCCATCAAACGCTCCCACTCGAGGTACTCCTCGGGTTCTTGAGTCCCATAGAAAGGAATCTTGTGGTCGGTGTCGAGGTCGTAGTAGCTCGTGGAAGTCGCGGACTTGAGCTTGGGTAGCTTCTCTTGAGTGTAGTCTTGAGGTTCTTGTTGGCGAAGATGCCATATGTCCGTAGGCGAAGATGCCTTGAAGTCGCTTGGCGAAGATGCCAATGGAGATGGTGAAGTCGTTGAGCGGTTGTTGCTGTTGAGCTCTTGACCTTCATGTTCTTGTTGGTGATGGTGTCGATGCCGATGTGATCTTGCCGGAGGTGGTAGCTCGGAAGGATGTGCTCTTGAGCGTCTTCTCGAAGATGAGGAAGATCGCTTGTAGGACTTGATGAGGGCCTTGATCTCCTCCATGCGCTTGTCCATCTTGGCGTCGTAGTTGTTGTTCATGGCATCGAACTCGTCGTTGTTGTTGTAGACCGAAAGTGAAATGCCTTGCCTATCCATCACAAGACTCGAGTAGAGGTGAGTAGGAAATGAGATCAACAATACCAAGTTACCTTTTCCCAATGTTGAGGATGTATCTCATTTCACTCAATGTGAGATGAAAGAATAGTGGAATTGGTACCGGACTTGTTCACTCACACCTACAAGTAAAGGCTTATGGTAGAGCTCGGTGAGGATAGTGGCACAAAAATTTGATGCAAAATGTTAGCAAGAGTCAATAATGTTGAAAGAGATTCACAAATTCGCAAGTGAAACAAGTAGACCAATAGCAAATGGTACACGAAAACACACACACGGATAGATAAATGGGGTCGTGCAACCAAGGAATGAGCACAAAATGTGGAGTCCACGGAAAACGCTCGTGTTGCACAACTCAAGAGAGACGCTAGCACGATTGCTTAATAGGCGGATACGACACTTGTGCACAACCTATAGATGCGAAATGGATAAACTTCTATCCCAAGTATGCTATGTATGTATGGTTCCCGGTGTTTCTCTCAAGCATGATATCATATGATGTAGATTTTGGTATGGCTCTTATTTGCAATGGGGGTATGATGCTATGGCACTTGCTCACGAGCTCTTTGCTCTCTTTGTGCTTAAAAGCTTTTTCTCTTTTTTTTCTCTATGGCCAATTTGCACAATGCACAAACCAAGATAGCAATTGTGTATATGCGGGAACAAACTTGAGGCACAATGGATGATATGATACCAAGATGATATGGTATGTATGCAATGGATGGTGTAGACCCCTAATGTGCACAAGTAACATTGGCGGCAATACTCAAATGGCTAGTCTCGATAGGCAAGTAACGCAAAATGGGCTAGGGGTTAACAATGCAATTGCAAGGGAATATACAATGGTGTCATCGAGGTTACCGTCCTTTGCGATGATGAGTGGCGGTGTTCTTGGTGTAGATACCAAGATGATGGAGACTCGTCCCTAAGTAGCCGAAACACCTTAGGAAACGGAAAAAACCGCAAACTCAAAATCTCAAATGACAAATGTCAAATGGTGGTAGCGGAAAGCGGTGGTGGTTTTGCACTAGGCAAATGTGGAAGTGGAATGATCGATATACACGTGTCGGAGTTGAAGTTGCCGTCCCTAAGTAGCCGAAACACCTTAGGAGACACAAGCTACAACTCAAACAAGCTCAAACAAAATTGGGTTAAGTTTGGTTGTCGGAAGTGTATGGTGGGCAAGGTTATGTGGGAGTGGTGGTGGTGGTTGAAGAAGAAGCAACCGTCCCTAAGTAGCCGAAACACCTTAGAAGACGTGAATCACTACTCAAGCAACCACATATGCAATGGGGAACAAAATGGGTTAGGTTGTAGAAGTTGGTGGTGGTAATGCGGATGATATGGTGGAGGGCCTAGGCAAACTTGCCAAATTTCAGAAAATATGATGGAGTCAAATGATGTTGGTGGTATTTTTGTGGGATAGGGGATGTCAATAGCTTCAAAACGAGCTAAAGAACGTCAAAAACGGAGTTCAGATGAATTAGTTATGACCAAAACAAAATTTCAGCCGAAGCAGTGTCAGGGTTAACCGGACATCCGGGAGGAGGTCCGGATGATCCGGGTGTACATCCGGATGATCCGGGTTCATCAGCTCCGGTTCGGGAATTTGGGCGCGTGGGGTATCCGGACGTCCGGGAGAGGGTCCAGCTGATCCGGAGGTGTCCGGATGATCCGGGAAATGGTCCGGATGATCCGGGCAGGTCAAACTGCTCGGGGTTTCCTCTCGGAGACGAATTTTTGGGCGGAAATGGATGATTTTCGGGGCAAAATTTGAGGGATTTCGTGGATGGAAGGTGGGGAAACTTGGGGGAAAGCTAGATCCACTTGAAACCAAGTAAATCCACGGATCAAAATCAACAAAACATCATCAAACCAACAAATCACAAAAAAGAATTTTGGGGCTATTTTTGGTGGGGATTTTCGGATTTAGGACGAAAACAACATAATCAAGCTAGAAAAAGAGGGGTAGGGGATCCAAAAACGTGATCAATGTGGCTCATGATACCATATGATGTAGCGTGGAACACTATAGCGACGATCTTTCACGTTTGGAGCGGGATCCCTCGAAGAACACGATGAACACGGGGAAGAATGGAGAGAAATCACAAGGGGAAACACTCAAGAACAAGTCCAATCACACATCCACTAGACAATCAAACACACAAGATCCACAAGGTCCATGAACAACAAAGGGAAATATACAAGGTAAGGTTCATCTCCAAGAGGAGGTCTTGATGATATCCTAGATGGATCTTCCCACAAGGGGGTCTTGATGATATCCCACGGGATCTTCTCCTAGATGGAGGTCTTGGCCTCCAATGGAGTAGTGGTCTCTCTCTCTCTCAAGAGTAGAGATAGGTAGGAGCAAAGCTCACCTAAGAATGAGCTATCACTTTGCTAACCCTAGAAAGGAGGTGGAGGAGGTCTATTTATAGCCCAAGGGGCGAAGGGGTAAGTGAGGGGCGAAGGGGTACACGGGCTTGGCCCAAGTCACGACTGCAGCGGGTCCGGATGATCCGGATGGTGGCGGATGATCCGGTGTCGGGGTCCGGATGATCCGGGCGACCGTCCGGATGATCCGGCTTCGTCGAGCAGGTTCTGTTGTCTTCGGGCACGTTAGCCGGATCGTCCGGGAGGTCGTCCGGATCATCCGGGCTCGGTCCGGATCGTCCGGCTGGGGGTCCGGATGATCCGGGCAACTCTAGTCCTGCTCCATTCTTCTTCTTCCTTTCTTCCGTCTTCTCTTCCACGCTTCCCTCGCGGATGGTGTAGTCGTTCCTTGGCGCTTGCACTCCTCCTCGTCGTCCGTGAAGTTCCGACAATACCTATGCATGCACACGGGACAAGTGTCAAGTAGTATGCCATCCTCCAAGGGGTCAAGTGAGCACGTGTAAAGGAGATGATTCACCTTAGTGTGTGTGAAGTAGATGTCGCACGTGTCACTTGCCAAATGGGCTCTTGACATGGTGATGCCCGTAGGATGCTCCGCATCACCTTGTGTCCAATGGTATATGTTTGAGGTCTCGTCATATGTCCTCTTGGGGCTTGGAGAGTAGTCGGAGTGTAGATGGGGATGAACGTGGGATGCTCCGCATCATCTCCCCCCCCCTTGGGAAAGATCCAACCTCGGATCGTGATCCTCATCACCATGGAAACGGTTGTCGTGGACGGACTTGTAGTCGGACGTAGATGAAGGCATTGCGCAATCCAAGTACTCCAAGGTGTCTCCGGAGTGATAGACATGCAAAAAGAGCAAACGCAAGTGACACTCCGAAATACAATGGTTAGCGCACACAAAGTGTCCATCATGTAAGAATGAGTCCGTGCGGCAAGATAGTGCGTGGCAAGACACATGATGCTTATCAAGATGATCTAGAATGATATGCAAAGCATTCATGGGGTAATTAGCATGGTGCACAATGCGATAAATTCTACCATTGTGCAAAGTGATATCATAATGGGATGGTGCATCAAAAGCATGAACATGGCAATGGATGCTCAAAATGTATATGTTATCATGCAATTGATGGTGGACAATATGATCATGATGTATGAATATGCCATCAAGGAAGATCACAACAAATTCGCTAAGGTAGTGCACAAGCTCAAATATCATGGATGACATGGGAATACAAGATGCAACAAGGCAATCATAATGTGAGTCAATCCATGCATGAGGTGCAAACTTGTGGTAAATATGATATGTCCATCGAGCATGACATGTATGAGCACAATCAACAAATATGGAGGTGTTGGTGTACCAAAGCTCGATGTCGAGGCATCAGTGGAGTTCCGAAGGTGCATACAATAAGTGCGAGCGCTCCTCAATGTGAAGGTCCATGTAGCCAATCTCCAATGTCGCTCCTCCGTTCACGAGATGTATCATGTAGACAACAAGAAGGAAACAACAATGAAAGAATGACCCATCCAATATGCGTATTTGAGGATGGCTCAAAGAGAAGGAGTTCACCTCAAGAAATTTCCCAAAGATGTTGGAGTCGTACATCATGTATGCCTTCACATAACCAATATGTCGCATAACGGCACCGCCTTGTGAATCCTCCAAATTGAAAGAACATGATAAACACTCGGAAAAATAAATGAGGTTAGAGGACATGCAAAACCTATCATTTGAGTGGTAATATACCCAACAAGTGTATGCATCATGCTCATCATAAGAAAGGACAAGGGAGCATTTCATAGTATGGAGGCATACGATGTAAGAACAACCAAATACAAGAGGCTCAATCAAACAAGCATGCATCACAAGCAAAGTGTCCAAGTCTCCAAGATCAATAAGCATAACAAGTTGGCACTCAATACACGGTGCTATGAGAGATGCAACTAATGGAGACAAGGGGCAATGATCATGACAAATCAAGTGAGAGGCATCAACATATATGTCATCAACCCAAGAAAGCAAGTAATAGTGGAACATGGGTGATGCAACCAAGCAAGTAATCATAGTGATCAAGTCAAGCAAGCTAGTAGTGCGAAAATGCAACGTACTAGAAGGAATCAAAGCAAGCATGTCATGTGTGCAAATAGTGGGCATGAATAATTCACATGTCATAGCACAAGCATGAAAGCAAGATATGAGTAGAATAACATGAATGTATTGGCGAGAGACCATATGTAAATAGCAATGGCACATCATGACTCTCCCAACACAACAAGCATCAATAGCATGGGGCACATGATAAACATAGCTATAGCAATAAGGATCTCCACCAAGCATGCAAATACACATAGAAGTATCATAATGGTGAATCATGGGTATATGCAAGAAAGGGTCACAATCGCATGGCAAAGGCATAGGAGCAAGCATAACATGCAAAGTGAACACAATAGTATGGGCATGAGGTGACAAGTGGTAAATAGCCCATAGCCGTGTGAGAGCCAAGTAAAAGAGATGCGCGTAGTCCTTGCGCAAAGGGAACGTTGGTAAGGATAGTCCACGGGATCCCAAGTCATCGGTGCTCTCAAGAGCTCGCTTCGTCAACTCTTGGGATTGAGAGGTTGACGAGTATACATGAGTACGTACACAAAACAAAGACAAAGGAAAACTTGTGTGTGCGTGATATATGTACACATCATCCATCACGATGCGCACGTGCATGTGTCGGTTAGCACTAAATAGCCAATACTCAAATAAATTAGATGCGTGATATAGAAACATGTCATCCATCATGAGAGGTTTGCTATTATGTATAGCATAATGGAGACTCAAATTGTGTAATGCATCATGAGAAATATCTAGAGCATTGTTATTCATGGAATGCATTTGGTGCACGCAATTATGGGAATCATGCAAAGTATGAAATGCATCAAGTTCTCCTAATATGTATAAGGAAACTATGGGGGTCTCCTCATGAGCATGAGTAGCAACATCACGTGGAGAATATTGACAACATTCAAAACAATGCATATTCAGAACAATGTGAATATGGCATGCCATAGTAGATGAATTGCACAAATCATGTAAAGGAAGGATGACAATATCATCACAAGAGAAGCAAAAGCTGATGAGGACATGAGTACCTTGTATATGACCAAAAATATTGCATACATGCATATTTGTCAGGTGATTTCTAGTGCAAACTATGCAATAATCTATTTATGTTATCCAGAACAAAAATACTTCACACATTTTTGTGTTTTGTCTAATTGCAGGTGTATGGGACATTTGTACAACCACATATGAAGATAAGGAAGAAAGAGATGTTTATTTGCTGTTCAAAAAGTCCTTTCACGTCACTTTTGGCCCAAGAGAAGATAGAGTCCAAGTCTCTCATGTTCTGGATTCAGATTCGGACTGCACAGACATACCTGACTCAAAACGCCAACAACTATTTCATACGGACTCCGAATTAGGTGATTCTTTTTTTGTTGGAAAGAAGATTTCATGCTCTTTCCAGCACAATTGGAATCACCTTAAAATCCGTCCGGAGCGTTGAGTTGTGGACAAAACAATCTGACGCTGCACCAGAATCCGAGTCAAACTACAAGTCCAAAGGTGTTACGTCACCTCCACTTGGGCCCATTGGCCTTGTACGACCTAGGGTTAGTTTTAGGCTGCCTTGGGACGTCCTCCCACCTCCTTGGCCGCCACCCTTGCTCCTATATAAGTAGATCCATCTAGTAGCTTTTCCTTGGGATTTGTTTAGTTAAAGTTAGCCATTGCAACCGTGTACCGTTTGTGTCCAACGACCAGACCAAGACCGCTTACGGATCCCCACCTTTATCAATACTTCATACATACTCGCAATATTCAGATTGCTTTTATCATATTCTTGCTTGTTCTTCGATTGTTTGCAGGAATGGACCTTCGCGGTCAGGTTGATTGTGCTCTGGCGTGGTCAATAACCTCTCGGAGTTGGTTTAGCGATTGCTAAGGCGCAACGTCGTGCACGTTTGTAGTCGGATCGTCAAAGTTGCCTCCACCAAATCGATAGTTATCATCTCATCGAAAGATCGGGACACCCCCGCCTCTATCAAGTGGTATCAGTTTTCAGGTTGCTCGGTGAGAATTTCCAGTTTTCCCTAGATTAGATTTATTTTCTTACCTATTGTCCAAGAAAAAGCCACAAAAAATAGTTAGATCTATTCACCCTTTGTCCAAGCCACTCTGAGCCTTTGCAATTTTCTTTTCATTGGTTGCATTATTGAATTATCGGTTGCATCGTCGTGTTGAGTTGCTGGCCTTAGTGTCTAGTTCCTTTAGAGTTTGAGTTCTGTTCACATTAGTCACGCCGCTGCATCATTATGCCTTCCGTTGTCCACCATCCCATCTATTAATTTCCACCACGTGCTCGCGCTGTTCATTGTCATAATCATAGTTGAGGTCATTCACATCTTCGCCAGATCCAATCTGCATCTTATCTAGTTTGTCTTGGAAGAGGGAGAAAAAAAAGAGAGAAAAAAAAGAGAAAAAAAGGAAAAAAAAAAGAAAAAGAGAGAGAAAAAAAGAAAAAAAAAGTGTGAGGAAAAAAAAGAGAGAAGAAAAAAAATCGGATCTATCTAGAATCAATCTCGTACCTGAATTCGGATTGGAATCTGTTTTGCGCACTGTTCAGTAAAACAGGTGTATCTTCCTCATACGAATTCCGTTTTGACTCCGTGAGTACTCAAATTAAAGCTAGCGACGAGCCGCATCTAAATAGTTGCAGAAGCTAGTTCAATATTTGACACCTCAAAATCGGCTTCTAAATAGGTCTTTTTGCCCTCTGAAGTTCGTGAACACAGCTTGTTCCAATTTTTCAGGCCAGTTTTAGAATTCTTTGACTCCTCATATCAACTCGGAATTGAGTGATTCTTTTTGCATTGGAAAGCTTGAGTTAGTAGCATTCTTTGAAAGAATTTATTAGAAAATTGGCTCAAACTTTTCAAGAGGAAAGTTGGAGAGAGAGTTGTTTTATGTCCTGCTTGGTAGTTGTTTTTCATCATTATCTTCACTACCGTTGTGATCTTCACTTATATCTTGCTGTCAAGAGCTACTTAGTATCCTTCATTGATGCTAGTTGTGCTACGCCGTGACCTCATTAGTGTTCTAGGCTCGCGTCTCTAGTCCGGTCTAGCCTAGGACCAGCACAGTACCGTCGTTGAGCGTTTATTCAACATTGCATCTCTGAATTGATTATTGCTAATCTTTGCTACCATATATAGCCAACCCAGCTCCACATATTTCTACACCGTATATATATCGTTCCCTGGCAATCGCTTTACACAATCTTGAGTTATTTGACATCGCTGGTTGCTGTCACCACCTGCCGCATGGTAAGAATTTGTAAGATATTGATATTTGCTTTCTTGTGAGCACTTTACAACCACATCCTAGTAGTTCATAGGAACATTATTCTGGAATTTTGTTTCTTGTTTCTACTAATCATGACAGGTTCTGGAGATAGAAGTTCTTGGACGACGAACACATCTTCACCATCACGAGAGTTGGGACAACACACACAACGACATGGTCAGGTTATCTCTTTACCGTCATTTGAGGGTAGATTTAATCCTGCTATTTATCTAGCTTGGGAGTTTGAAGTAGAACAAGTTTTTAGTAACCATGACTTTTCTGAACTTGAGCGAGTACGAGCTGCCACTAGAGCATTTACTGGTTTTGCTTCAGTTTGGTGGAGTGTGCATTGTAAGAAAAATATTGATAACCAACCCACAACTTGGAAAGATTTGAAATATGTAATGAGACAACATTTTTTCCCTCCTTACTATCGCCGTGAATTGCTTCGCAAATTTGAACAATTTAAACAAGGCAACAACACTGTCCATGCTTACTACAAAGAGTTCAAATCTTATATGCATCATTGTGACATAGAAGAATCTAAGGATGATACAATGAATAGATTTTTGGTGGTTTGAACCATGATATTCAGGCAAGATTTCAGTATATTCCTCGTTGCATTCTTGGTATGTATGTTCGTGCTTGTACCTTTGAGAGACGATTACAGGAGGATGCATTGGGTGACTACAACAACTACTATTCCAGTTCATGCTCATCACCGCCGGTTGGTTCCTCCACCGTTGCACCTACTAGAGCAGCCCCACCTCGGATTGTGAGCGCGACATCATCTCAAGAGTATGGTGCGTTGTCTACGTCTGTACCTACATCAACTACGCCTTTGCGACAAGGTAATGATAAAGGTATTGATGATATAACTTCACATGAGAATGATGCATCCCTAGTTAACTTGAATACATCATGTGTTGAGCTACCCACTACTTTGATCACACCACCTATTTTAGAGGATTATGTTGATAATTTGACTTTGCCATGTGATTAAACAACTGAAATACCAACAATTTTGAGAGCACCAATTGAATTAACTGTTGATGCAAAAGAATCAATGTTTAATCGTTTTGATATGACTTTTAATCTTGGTGATGATTCTGTGTCGAATGACTCATTGCATGTTTGCTTATCTAAGCATGTTGTAGCATGTAAATTTGATTCAAATAAGGTTTATTCACCAATGTTGGGATGGTTTAATGATGAACATTGTCAATCTTTTGAAATAAATAAGAGCTTCACTTATATGTGCAAACTGAGTCGCAATATTTTCATGCCTTCTAGCTCTTGTGCTAATTTGTTGGATTTAGATTTTATGAACTATGCAAGTTACTCATCTATTCATGTGTCATATATGCAAAAATCAAGGGAAGTAAAAATGGATGACGTATACATATACAGCATGTACACCTTGTCTCTTTTGTTAGCCACATTTCAGATTAAGCAACACCGAGGACGGCTTTATTTTCAAAAAGGGGAGGATGATGAGGACATGAGTACCTTGTATATGACCAAAAATATTGCATACATGCATATTTGTCAGGTGATTTCTAGTGCAAACTATTCAATAATCTATTTATGTTATCCGAACAAAAATACTTCACACATTTTGTGTTTTGTCTAATTGCAGGTGTATGGGACATTTGTACAATCCACATATGAAGATAAGGAAGAAAGAGATGTTTATTTGCTGTTCAAAAGTCCTCTCACGTCACTTTTGGCCCAAGAGAAGATAGAGTCCAAGTCTCTCACGTTCTGGATTCAGATTCGGACTGCACAGACATACCTGACTCAAAACGCCAACAACTATTTCATACGGACTCGAATTGGGTGATTCTTTTTTGTTGGAAATAAGATTTCATGCTCTTTCCAGCACAATTGGAATCACCTTAAAATCCATCCGGAGCGTTGAGTTGTGGACAAAACAATCTGACGCTGCACCAGAATCCGAGTCAAACTACAAGTCCAAAGGTGTTCGTCACCTCCACTTGGGCCCATTGGCCTTGTACGACCTAGGGTTAGTTTTAGGCTGCCTTGGGACGTCCTCCCACCTCCTTGGCCGCCACCCCTTGCTCCTATATAAGTAGATCCATCTAGTAGCTTTTCCTTGGGATTTGTTTAGTTAAAAGTTAGCCATTGCAACCGTGTACCGTTTGTGTCCAACGACCAGACCAAGACCGCTTACGGATCCCCACCTTTATCAATACTTCATACATACTCGCAAAATTCAGATTGCTTTTATCATATTCTTGATTGTTCTTTGATTGTTTGCAGGAAGAGACCTTCGTGGTCAGGTTGATTGTGCTCTGGCGTGGTCAATAACCTCTCGGAGTTGGTTTAGCGATTGCTAAGGCGCAACGTCGTGCACGTTTGTAGTCGGATCGTCAAAGTTGCCTCCACCAAATCGATAGTTATCATCTCATCGAAAGATCGGGACACCCCCGCCTCTATCAAAAGCCAATGACCATCATCTCGTCATCTATGCAATAAGTGCAAATAGGATTTATTTTAATGGGGCATGCATAGTGATACGGACCATCCCACGTTCATCTCCATGTACACCATCATAGCATATCAAGCCCCAAGTGGACCTACCGGAGTTAAGGTGAACCCGCTCTTCTTCGAGAATATCATGAATATCCATTGGACTTGCTTGCTACCTCACCAAAGAGCTCTATGTGTCCTTAGATATGAAGACCGACGACCACAAGGTGGTGGGGAACACCCCAAAGGAGGAGGAGAAGGACCCCAAGGCCACAAGGAGGAAGAAGGAGTGCAACAAGACCAAGTCAGCACCTCCCAGGCGACCCCGTGCCCACGGGCCTCGAAGACCCCGTGCGCATGGGCTACTCAGAGAGTTTGCGCTGGAGGACCCCGTGCGCACGGGCCTGTACCGTGCCCACAGGACCCCCGTGTGCACGGGCCCAACTTACCCCGTGCGCACGGGCTCATCAGGAAGGACAGCCGTGATCGCCACTCCGAGCCCCTCTTCCTCCACTTCGTCCCCAAGACTATATATACCATGCCTAGGCCATTTGTTAGGGTTAGCAAAGTAGTTGATACACATTGTGAGCTTTGCTCCATGGTTCCACTCCACTAGGAGATCAAGACCTCCTCTTGGAGTGACCTAGCTCAAGACCCCCTCATGGGTGGCCCCTATCAAGACCTCCTCACGGAGAAGAACCCGGTTACCTCTTGTATCGTCCTTTGTTGATCGTGGATCGTGTATCTCTCTTTGTGTTCATTGTTCTAGCGCATGTGTAATCGAATCTTGTTGGTTTTAGTGATTCTCTTGTGTTTTCCCCGTGATTTCCCTCGTGCCCTTCCTCTCGTTCTTCGTGTTCATCGTAGGGATCCACTCCAAACGTGAAAGATCATCCCCATAGGGTTCCACCCTACATCATATGGTATCATGAGCCACGTTTATCACGTATTTGGAGTCCCTCCCACCGTTTTCTAGCCTTGTTTTGTTGTGTTCTTCCCAAAAATTCGAAAATCCCCACAAAAATAGCCCCAATTTTTTTTTGATTTGTTGGTTTAGGTTGATTTTGTTGGATTTGATCCATGGATTCGGTGTTTAGCAAGTAGATCCACCCCTCTACCACCTTCCCCTACCTTCCATCCCTCGATTTTGACCTCAAATTCGAGATTTGCCACGGATCCTGAGCTGTTCGTCCGCTCTTAGAGGATCCCATGCACACGGGCCATCGGGACCCCATGCACACGGGCCCCCATGCACACGGGGCAGCCATACCCCGTGCGTACGGCCCTTCCAGTGTGTTTCTTCCACCTCCCTTGATAGGGGCAGAGGTGTCCCGTCTTTCGATGAGATGGTGGATTTCGCTTTGGTGGAAGTCGACTTTGACGATCCGACTACGAGCGTGCGAGGACGTCGCGCCTTAGCAATCGCTAAACCAACTCCGATGAGGTTATTGACCACGCCGGAGCACGATCAACCTGACCACGAGGGTCTATTTCCTGCGAGCAAACAAAGAACAAGCAAGAAACTGAGATTGCAATCTGGATATTGCGAATATAAGATGAAAGCTTTATTGATCAAGGTGGGGTTCTGTGACGCCTTTGTGCAGTCGTTGAACACAAGCGAAATCTGTGAAGTTGCAGCTATGGCGAACTTTTGATCTAAACAAAACCCAAAGTCTAAGCGGTGCCCTAAGGGCTGTATATATGGAGGAAGAGGGGTGAATTTCGTGGCCCTTGGTGGAGGGTCGAAACTAACCCTATCTCTTGTTTCCCCACACATACGGACTCTAAAATAGCCTATACTAATGTATTTCGAAATTACATGGGCCTGGCCCAATAATAAGGTGACGAGCACCTAGAATAGCCTCTGGACGAAATTTATGAAGTGGCATCTTGTATATTTTGTCCAAGGCTTCATGCACACATTATGGTGGCTTCAAAGTCCTGAAATCATCACTTGTAACTCCATTCTTGTCCCCTTACGCATGCCATCATCTCCATGCTTGTTCTTGCTCCAATGTTCATCCTTCTCCAAGCTAGGCCCTTCATTTGTAAGCAAAACAAATGTATCCAATTTAAGCACATCATATTCTCATGAACATTAGAATCATTACCAAGAAGCGAAAGTACTGGTAATTTAGTTGGCGTCTTGTGAGCTCTAGTAATTGGTCCGGTATGTATAGCAGCAGGGGCTGTGGGTGTAACAATGGTATTGATGTCCTCATCATCCTCCCTTCTTGAAATGAAGTCGTCCTCGACGGAAGTTCATCTTCCTCACCAAATATGGCTTCAAATCTGCAATGTTAAAAGTGGGACTAACCCCAAAATCTGCAGGCAGCTCAAGTTTATATGCATTATCATTTACTTTATCTAACACCTTAAAGGGACCAGCAGCACGTGGCATTAGCTTTGATTTGCGCAAATCAGAAATCTATCCTTACGCAAATGTAACCAAACAAGATCTCCGGTGCAAACACAACATGTTTTCTACCCTTATCTCCAGCAAGTTTATATTTAGCATTCATACGCTCAATGTTTTCCTTAGTTAACTCATGCATTTTAAAATCAATTCAGCACGTTCTTTAGCATCAAAATTAACCTTCTCCGAAGATGGAAGAGGCAACAAATCAATAGGTGCACGAGGTAGGAAACCATACACAACTTCAAAAGGGCACATCTTAGTAGTAGAATGCAATGAGCGATTATAAGCAAATTCAATATGAGGCAAGCATTCCTCCCACATTTTCTTATTTTTCTTTAGAACAGCCCTAAGCATAGTAGACAATGTTCTATTGACTACTTCGGTTTGTCCATCGGTTTGGGGGTGACAAGTAGTACTAAAAGCAGTTTAGTCCCCAACTTAGCCCATAAACATCTCCAAAAGCGGCTAAGAAATTTAGTATCACGATCTGAAACAATAGTATTTGGCACACCATGCAAGCGAATAATTTCACGAAAGAACAAATCAGCAACATTGACAGCATCATCGCTTTTATGACATGGTATAAAGTGTGCCATTTTCGAGAATCTATCCACGACAACAAATATGCTATCCCTCCCCTTCTTTGTTCTAGATAAACCTAAAACAAAGTCCATAGATATATCCTCCCAAGGAACACTAGGTACAGGCAAAGGCATATATAAACCATGAGGATTGAGTCGTGACTTAGCTTTTTGACATGTAGTGCAGCGAGCAATAAAGCGCTCAACATCCGTCTCATCTTTGGCCAAAAGAAATGTGTAGCAAGTCGTCCTCCGTCTTCTTCACGCCAAAGTGTCCCATTAGTCCTCCTCCATGCGCCTCCTGCAACAACAAAAGGCGAACGGAGCTAGCAGGAATGCATAGCTTGTTAGCACGGAACACAAATCCATCATTAACGACAAACTTGTTCCATGTTCTTCCTTCTTTACAATTCTGCAATACATCTTTAAAATCAGCATCATGCACATATTGATCTTTGATGGTCTCCAAACCAAATATTTTGAAGTCAAGTTGTGAAAGCATAGTATAGCGACGAGACAATGCATCAGCAATAACATTTTCTTTACCCTTCTTGTGTTTAATGACATAAGGAAAGTCTCAATGAATTCAACCCATTTAGCATGTCTACGATTCAGTTTAGCTTGACTTTTAATATGTTTCAAAGATTCATGATTAGAATGTATAACAAATTCTTTGGGCCATAAATAATGTTGCCATGTTTCTAAAGTCCGAACAAGAGCATATAATTCTTTATCATAAGTAGAGTAATTCAGACTAGGCCCACTCAATTTTTGAGAAAAGTATGCAACAGGTTTGCCATCTTGTAATAACACACCTCTAATCCAATTCCACTAGCATCGCATTCAAGCTCAAAAGTCTTATTAAAATCAGGAAGTTGGAGTAAAGGGCATGTGTCAACTTAGCTTTCAATACCGTGAAGGCTTCTTCTGTGCGGTACCCCAAACAAAAGGCACATCCTTCTTTGTAAGCTCGTTGAGAGGTGCAGCAATGGTGCTGAAATCTCTCACAAAACGCCTATAGAAACCAGCGAGGCCAAGGAAACTCCTCACTTGTGTGACCGTTTTGGGCTGCGGCCAACTCTCAATAGCTTCAATCTTGGCTTTATCAACTTCAATTCCTGTGGAGTAACAACATAGCCAAGAAAAGGTACTCGATCGGTGCAAAAGGTGCACTTCGATGAGGACATCAATACAATTGTTACACCCACAGCCCCTGCTGCTATACATCTTGGACCAATTACTAGAGCTCACAAGACGCCAACTAAATTACCGGTACTTTCGTTTCTTGGTAATGATTCTAATGTTCATGAGAATATGATGCTGCCTAAATTGGATACATTTGTTTTGCTTACAAATGAAGGGCCTAGCTTGGAGAAGGATGAACATTGGAGCAAGAACAAGCATGGAGATGATGGCATGCAAGAGGGGACAAGAATGGAGTTACAAGTGATGATTTCAGGACTTTGAAGCCACCATAATGAGTGCATGAAGCCTTGGACGAAATATACAAGATGCCACTTCATAAATTTCGTCCAGAGGCTATTCTAGGTGCTGCGTCAACTTATTATTGGGCAAGGCCCATGTAATTTCGAAATACATTAGTATAGGCTATTTTTAGAGTCCGTATGTGTGGGGAAACAAGAGATAGGGTTAGTTTCGGACCCCTCCACCAAGGGCCACGAAATTCACCCCCTCTTCCTCCATATATACAGCCCTTAGGGCACCGTTTAGACTTTGGGTTTTGTTTAGATTAAAAGTTCGCCATAGCTGCAACTTCGCGTACTTCGTTTGTGTTCAACGACCAGACAAAGGCGTCACAGAACCCCACCTTGATCAGTAAAGCTTTCATCTTATATTCGCAATATCCAGATTGCAATCTCAGTTTCTTGCTTGTTCTTCGTTTGCTCGCAGGAAACAGACCTTCGTGGTCAGGTTGATCGTGCTCCGGCGTGGTCAATAACCTCTCGGAGTTGGTTTAGCGATTGCTAAGGCGCGACGTCCTCGCACGTTCGTAGTCGGATCGTCAAAGTCGACTTCCACCAAAGCGAAATCCACCATCTCATCGAAAGACGGGACACCTTTGCCTCTATCAACTTCCCAAGGTTACCAAACAAACGTGCATCACGTAGACCATAAAAACAGCACGTAAATGTTCCAAATGTTCTTCCAAAGATTTGCTATAAATCAGTATATCATCAAAATAGACTACCACAAATCGTCCAATGAAAGCACGTAAAACTTCGTTCATTAATCTCATGAAAGTACTAGGTGCATTAGTTAACCCAAAGGGCATGACTAACCACTCATATAATCCAAACTTAGTTTTAAATGCTGTTTTCCATTCATCTCCCAATTTCATACGAATTTGATGGTATCCACTACGCAAATCAACTTTGGAGAATATTGTAGAGCCACTCAATTCATCAAGCATATCATCTAGCCTAGGAATAGGGTGACGATAACGAATAGTAATATTATTGATGCCTCTACAATCAACACACATACGTGACGTACCATCCTTTTTCGGCACTAGAATAATAGGAACAGCACAAGGACTAAGGGATTCGCGTATATAACCTTTGTCGAGCAGCTCCTGTACTTGACGCATAATCTCCTTCGTCTCCTCTGGATTGGTACGGTATGGTGCACGGTTGGGTAATGATGCACCGAGAATTAAGTCAATTTGATGCTCAATTCCTCGAATAGGTGGTAATCCCGGTGGCACGTCTTGTGGAAAGACGTCAGCGAACTCCTGCAAAATGTTAGTGACAGCAGGGGGCAAAGAGGAAGGCACGTCCTCGAATGAAAATAATGCCTCTTTGCACACAAAAGCATAGCAAATAGATTTGCTAAAATCTAGGTCATCAATATCAGATTTGGTGGCTAGTAAACATGCACTTTTCAATTTAATTTCAGAAGCAACAGTAGATGGTTTATTATTAGGCTTCATGTGTTGCTCAAATTCTTTTGCCACAATCTAATTTTCACTCTTATTTTTCTCCTGTTTTGCTTTATTAGCTCTATTAATATCATCTTTCAAAATGGACTCAGGAGTCATAGGAAGAAAAGTAATATTTTTATCCTTATGAACAAGAGTATACTGATTGTTTCTACCATGGTGTACAGAATTTTTATCAAATTGCCATGGTCTACCAAGTAACAAGGAACATGCTTGCATAGGTACCACATCACAATCAACATAATCAGCATATGTAGAGATACTAAAATGCACACGAACAGTACATGTTACCTTAACCTTGCCGCTGTTGTTGAACCATTGGATGTAGTAAGGATGTGGATGTGGTCTTGTGGTGAGAGATAGCTTCTCCGCCATCTCCATGCTAGCCAAGTTGTTGCAGCTCTGATAGAGGCGGAGGTGTCCCGATCTTTCGATGAGATGATAACTATCGATTTGGTGGAGACGACTTTGACGATCCGACTACAAACGTGCACGACGTTGCGCCTTAGCAATCGCTAAACCAACTCCGAGAGGTTATTGACCACGCTGGAGCACAATCTACCTGAGCACGAAG
Organism: Aegilops speltoides; assembly: GCA_021437245.1. Taxonomy (NCBI): domain Eukaryota; kingdom Viridiplantae; phylum Streptophyta; class Magnoliopsida; order Poales; family Poaceae; genus Aegilops; species Aegilops speltoides. Next base: position 180,211 of record JAHHZJ010001905.1, read on the forward strand.
GTCTATTCCTGCAAGCAATCGAAGAACAAGCAAGAATATGATAAAGCAATCTGAATATTGCGAATATGTATGAAGTATTGATAAAGGTGGGGATCCGTAAGCGGTCTTGGTCTGGTTGTTGGACACAAACGAAGTACACGAAGTTGCAATGGCTAACTTTTAACTAAACAGATCCCAAGGGAAAAGCTACTAGGTGGATCTACTTATATAGGAGCAAAAGGTGGTGGCCAAGGAGGTGGGAGGACGTCCCAAGGCAGCCTAAAACTAACCCTAGGTCGTACAAGGCCAATGGGCCCAAGTTGGGGTGACGTAACACCATTGGACTTGTAGTTTGACTCGGATTCTGGTGCAGCGTCAGATTGTTTCGTCCATAGCTTAACGCTCCGGACGTATTTTAAGGTGATTCCAATTGTGCTGGAAAGAGCATGAAATCTACTTTCCAACAAAAAAAGAATCACCCAATTCGGAGTCCGTATGAAAAAGTTGTTGGCGTTTTGAGTCAGGTATGTCTGTGTAGTCCGAATCTGAGTCCAAAACGTGAGAGACTTGGACTCTATCTTCTCTTGGGCCAAAAGTGACGTGAGAGAACTTTTTGAACAGCAAATAAACATCTATTTATTCCTTATCTTCACATGTGGATTGTACAAATGTCCCATACACCTGCAATTAGACAAAACACAAAAGTGTGTGAAGTATTTTTGTTCTGGATAACATAAATAGATTATTGAAAAGTTTGCACTAGAAATCACCTGACAAATATGCATGTATGCAATATTTTTGGTCATATCCAAGGTAGTCATGTTCTCATCATCCTCCCCTTCTTGAAAATAAAGCCGTCCTCGGCGTTGCTTAATCTGAAATGTGGCTAACAAAAGAGACAAGGTGTACATGTTGTATATGTATATGTCATCCATTTTTACTTCCCTCGATTTTTGCATATATGACACATGAATAAATGAGTAACTTGCATAGTTCATAAAATCTAAAGCCAAAAAATTAGCACAAGAAGTCGAAGGCATGAAAATATTGCAACTCAGTTTGCACATATAAGTGAAGCTCTTATTCATTTCAAAAGATTGACAATGTTCATCATTAAACCATCCCAACATTGGTGAATAAACCTTACTTGCATCAAATTTACATGCTACAACATGCTTAAATAAGCAAACATGCAATAAGTCATTCAACACAGAATCATCACCAATATTATAGGTCATATCAAAATGATTAAACATTGATTCTTTTGCATCAACAGTTAATTCAATGGGTGCACTCAAAATTGTTGGTATTTCAGTTGTTTGATCACATGACGCATTCATGACAGTATCAAGATTCTCTAAAATAGGTGTTGTGCTCAAATCACCAGGTAACTCAACACATGATGCATTCAAGTTAACTAGGGATGCATCATTCTCATCTGAAGTTATATCATCAATACCTTTACTGTTACCTTGTCGCAAAGACGTAGCTGATGTAGGTACACACATAGACAATGCACCATATTCTTGAGATGATGTCGCGCTCACAATCCGAGGTGGGGCTGCTCTAGTAGGTGCAACGGTGGAGGAACCAACCGACGGTGGTGAGCATGAACTGGAATAGTAGTTGTTGTAGTCACCCAATGCATCCTCCTGTAACCGTCTCTCAAAGGTACAAGCACGAACATACATACCGGTAATGCAACGAGGAATATACTGAAATCTTGCCGGAATATCATGGTTCAAACCACCAAAAAATCTATTCATTGTATCATCCTTAGATTCTTCTATGTCACAATGATGCATATAAGATTTGAACTCTTGGTAGTAAGTATGAACAGTGTTATTGCCTTGTTTAAATTGTTCAAATTTGCGAAGCAATTCACGACGATAGTAAGGAGGGAAAAACTGTTTTCTCATTACATCTTTCAAATCTTTCCAAGTTGTGGGTTGGTTATCAATGTTTTTCTTACAATGCACACTCCACCAAAGCGAAGCAAAACCAAGTAAATGCTCTAGTGGCAGCTCGTACTCGCTCAAGTTCAGAAAAAACATGCTGACTAAAAACTTGTTCTACTTCAAGCTCCCAAGCTAGATAAATAGCAGGATTAAATCTACCCTCAAATGACGGTAAAGAGCTAACCTGGCCATGTGCTTGTGTGTGTTGTCCCAACTCTCGTGATGGTGAAGATGTGTACGTCATCCAAGAACTTCTATCTCCGAAACCTGTCATGATTAGTAGAAACAAGAAACAAAATTCGAGAATAATGTTCCTATGAACTACTAGGATGTGGTTGTAAAGTGCTCACTGATAAAGCAAATATCAATATCTTACAAGTTCTTACCATGCGGCGGTGGTGACAGGCAACCAGCGGTGTCAAGTAACTCTGAAGATTGTGTAAAGCGATTGCCGAGGGAACGACGCATACGGTGTAGAAATATGTGAAGCTGGGTTGGCTATATATGGTAGCAAAAATTTTAGCAATAATCAATTCAAAGATGCAATGTTGAATAAGCGCTCAACGACAGTCTGTGCTGGTCCTAGGCTAGACCGGACTAGAGACGCGAGCCTAGAACACTAATGAGGTCGCGGCGTAGCACAACTAGCATCAATGAAGGATACTAAGTAGCTCTTGACAGCAAGATATAAGTGAAGATCACTGGCGGTGAAGATAATGATGAAAAACAAGCGCCAAGCGGGACATACAACAACTCTCTCTCCAACTTTCCTCTTGAAAAGTTTGAGCCAATTTTCTGATAAATTCTTTCAAAGAATGCTACTAACTCAAGCTTTCCAATGCAAAAAGAATCACTCAATTCCGAGTTGATGTGAGGAGTCAAAGAATTCTAAAACTGGCCTGAAAAATTGGAACAAGCTGTGTTCACGAACTTCGGAGGGCAAAAAGACCTATTTAGAAGCCGATTATGAGGTGTCAAATATTGAACTTGCTTCTGTAACTATTTACATGCGGCTCATCGCTAGCTTCAATTTGTGTACTCATGGAGCCAAAACGGACTTCGTATGAGGAAGATACACCTGTTTTCTTGAGCAGGCGCAAAGCAGATTCTAATCCGAATTCTTGAAATACATTTAGTATAGGCTATTTTTAGAGTCCCGATTGTGGGGAACAAGAGAAGGGGTTTTCGACCCTTCCACCAAACAAATTCAACCCTCTTCCTCCATATATACAGCCCTTAGGCACCAAGACTTTGGGTTTTGTTTAGATTAAAAAACGCCATAAAGGCAACTTTAACTTATTTGTGTTCAACCCAATGCATAAAGGCGCCAGTAACCCCACCTTGATCAAGAAAGTTTTCATCTTATATTCCATTCCAGATTGCAACCGCTTTGCTTGTTCTTCGTTTCGCAGGAAACAGACCTTCGTGGGTCAAAGGGACGGGTTTCGGCTTAATAACCTCCTTGGGAAGTTGGTTTACGAAATATGCCCGCCCCTCAAACGCCTTAAAGGTCGGATCGCCAAAGTTTACTTCCACCAAAGCCTTAAATCCACCATCCATCGAAAAGACCGGACACCTTTTCCCATCAACTTCCCAAGGTTACCAAACAAACGCATCAGAGACCATAAAAACAAAGACGAATGTTCCAAATGTTCTTCCAAAGATTTTATAAATCAAGATATCATCAAAATAGACTACCACAAATCGCCCAATGAAAGCCGGAAAACTTGCTCATTAATCCATGAAAGTACTAGGTGCATTAGTTAACCCAAAGGGCATGATAACCACTCATATAATCCAAACTTAGTTTTAAAATGCTGTTTTCCATTCATTCCCAATTTCATACAATTTGAGGTATCCACCACGCAAATCAACTTTGGAGAATATTGTAGAACCACCAATTCATCGCATATCATCTAGCCTAGGAATAGGGTGACATAACTAATAGTAATATTATTGATGCCTCTACAATCAACAACAACCGGGACGATCATCCTTTTTCGACTAGAATAATAGGAATGCCAAAGGATAAGGGATTCCTGATATAACCTTTGTCCAGCAGCCTCCGATTTTGACGATAACTTCCTTCGCCTCCCCGGATTGGTACCGGTATGGTAACTTGGGTAATGATGCAACCGAGAATTAAGTCAATTTGATGCTCAATTCCTCGAATAGGTGGTAATTCCCACGCCTTGTGGAAAGATCCCAAAACTCCTCGAAAAATGTTAGTGACAAAAGGCAAAAGGAAGGCACGCCCTAATGAAAAAATGCCTCAATTTTAAAAAGCATAGCAAATAGATTTCAAAATCAGGTCATCAAATCGGACGGTTATTAAACATGCACTTTTCAATTTAATTTCGAACAACAAGATGGTTTATTAAGGTCATGTGCTTCAAATTCTTTAAATCTAATTTTCACTCTTATTTTCTCCTCTTTGGTTTTATTACCTATTAATATCATCTTTCAAAATGGACTCGGGAGTCATAGGAAGAAAAGTAATATTTTTATCCCTTATGAAAATATATTGATTGTTTTACCATGGTGAGAATTTTATCAAATTGCCATGGTCACCAAGTAACAAGGAACATGTTTGATAGGTACCAAATCACAATCCAACATAATCAGCATATGTAGAGATACTAAATGCAAATTTAACAAGACATGTTACCTTAACCTTGCCGCTGTTGTTGAACCATTGATGTGTAAGGATGTGGATGGGTCTTGTGGTGAGAATAGTTCCCTGCCATCTCCATTAGCCAAGTTGGTTACTGATAGAGGGGAGGTGTCCCGACCAAGGAGATGATAATTATCGATTTGGTGGAGACGATTTTGACGATCCGACATAAACGAGACGACAAGGGTTCTTTAGCAATCGCTAAACCAACTCCGAGAGGTTATTACCACGCCGAGCACAATCTACCGAGCACGAAGGTCATTCCGCAAAACAAGAACAAGCAAGAATATGATAAAGCAATCTGAATATTGCGTAATTGTATGAAGTATTGATAAAGGTGGGGATCCGAAGCGGTTTGGTCCGGTTGTTGGACACAAACGAAGTAACAAGGGTTGCAATGGCTAACTTTTAACTAAAAAGATCCCAAGGAAAAGCTACTAGGTGGATCTACTTATATAGGAGCAAAAGGTGGTAAGGGAGGTGGAGGACGTCCCAAGGCAGCCTAAAATAACCTTTATCGTAAAGGCCAATGGGCCGTTGGGGGTGACGAACCCATTGGACTTGTAGTTTGACTCGGATTCGGTGCAGCGTCAGATTGTTTCGTCCATAGCTTAACGCCCGGATTTATTTTAAGGTGATTCCAATTGTGCTGGAAAGAGCATGAAATCTACTTTCCAACAAAAAGAATCACCCAATTCGAGTCCGTATGAAAAAGTTGTTTGGGTTTTGAGTCAGGGTTGTCCAGAAGTCCGAATCTGAATCCAAAACGTGGAGACTTGGACTTATCTTCTTGGGCCAAAAGTGACGGAGAGAATTTTGAACAGCAAATAAACATCTATTTATTCCTTATCTTCAATGTGGATTGTACAAATGTCCCAACACCTGCAATTAGACAAAACACAAAAGGTGTGAAGTATTTTTGTTCGATAACATAAATAGATTATTGAAAAGTTTGCACTAGAAATCACCCGAAAATATGCAATGTATTTTGGTCATATCCAAGGTAGCATGTTTCATCATCCTCCTTCTTGAAAATAAAGCGGCCCCTGCGCTGCTTAATCTGGAAATTGGCTAAAAAAAGACAAGGTGTACATGTTGTATATGTATATGTCATCCATTTTACTTCCCCTTTTTTGCATAATATGACACATGAATAAATGAGTAACTTCATAGTTCATAAAATCTAAAGCCAAAAAATTAGCACAAGAAAGGGCATGAAAATATTGCAACCAGTTTGACATATAAGTGAAGCTTTTATTCATTTTAAAAGATTGACAATGTTCATCATTAAACCATCCCAACATTGGTGAATAAACCTTATTTGCATCAAATTTACATGCTACAACATGCTTTAAAAAAACATGCAATAAGTCATTCAACAGAATCATCACCAATATTATAGGTCATATCAAAATGATTAAACATTTTTTTGCATCAACAGTTAATTCAATGGGTGCACTCAAAAATTGTTGGTATTTTAAATTGTTTGATCACATGACGATTCATGATGGATCAAGATTCTCAAAATAGGTGTTTGGCTCAAATCACTGTGTAACTCAACACATGATGCATTCAAGTTAACTAGGGATGCATCATTTATCTGGGTTATATCATCAATACCTTTATCAATTTCCTTGTCGCAAAGACGATTGATGTAGGGGACACACAGACAATGCACCATATTCTTGAGATGATGTCGCCCACAATCCGAGGTGGGGGCTGCTCTAGTAGGTGCAACGTGGAGGAACCAACCCGGGTGGTGAGCATGAACGAATAGTAGTTGTTTAGTCACCCAATGCATCCTCCTGAACCGGCTCTCAAAGGTACAAGCACCAAAACATACCTTAATGCAACGAGGAATATACTGAAATCTTGCCGGAATATCATGGTTCAAACCACCAAAATCTATTCATTGTTATCCTTAGATTCTTCTATGTCACAATGATGGTATAAGATTTGAACCTTTGGGTAAGTATGAAAAAGGTTATTTTGTTTAAATTGTTCAAATTTTGGGCAATTCACTTAATAGTAAGGAGGGAAAAATTTTTCAACATCTTTCAAATCTTTCCAAGTTGTGGGTTGGTTATCAATGTTTTTTCTTAAATGCACACTCCACCAAAATGTAAAAACCAAGAATGCTCTAGTGGCACCGATCGGCCAAGTTCAAAAAACATGCAATTAAAAACTTGTTCTACTTCCTTCCCAAGCTTTAGCAGGATTAAATTCCACCCTCAAATGATTTAAAGATTAACCCGGCCATGTGCGGTGTGTTTCCCAACCTCGGATGGTGAAGATGTGCAATCCAAGAACTTCATCTCCAAACTCCGGCATGATTAGTAGAAACAAGAAACAAAATTGAGAATAATGTTCCATGAACTACTAGGATGGGTTGTAAAGGCTCAAAAAAGCAAATATCAATATTCTTAAAGTTCTTACCATGCGGTGGTACAGTAAACCAGCGGTGCAAGTAACTCCAAGATTGTGTTTAAACGTTGGGAACGACGATACACGGTGTAGAAATATTGAAGCCGGGTTTTATATATGGTAGCAAAAATTTTAGCAATAATCAATTCAAAGATGCAATGTTGAATAAACGCCAACGACGGACGGGCTGGTCCTAGGCTAGACCGGACTAGAGACGAGCCGAACACTAATGAGGTCACCCAGAAAGCACAACTAGCATCAATGAAGGATACTAAGTAGCTCTTGGACAAAAGATATAAGGAAGATCAACCAAAGTGAAGATAATGATGAAAAACAACCGCCAAAGGACATACAACAACCTCTCTCCAACTTTCCTCTTGAAAAGTTTGAGCCAATTTTCCGATAAATTTTTCAAAAATGCTACTAACTCGCCAATGCAAAAAGAATCACCAATTCCGAAAGTTGATGTGGAGGAGTCAAAGAATTCCCAAAACCTGGCCCCAAAAATTGGAACAAGCTGGTTCACAACTTCGGAGGGCAAAAAGACCTATTTAGAAGCCGATTATGAGGTGTCAAATATTGAACTTGCTTTTAATTATTTCATGCGGCTCATCGCTAGCTTCAATTTGTGTACTCATGGAGCCAAAACCTTCGATGAGGAAGATACAATTGCTTAATTTAATTTAAAGGGCAAAATGATTCAACCGAATTCTGTAGAGATTGATTCAGATAGATCCGATTTTTTTCCTCTCTTTTTTCCTCTTTTCTTTTTTTTCTCTTTTTATTTTTTTTCCTTTTTTTTCTCTTTTTTCTCTTTTTTCTTCTCCTCCATCTATGATGAAATAGAACGCCTTCACAACCCCTTTGTATGGAACAAATTATGCCTCCGATTTTGCCAAATTTGTAACCTCGGGACACCAAAACACGTTGAAACTAAACATTCATAATTCCAAGATCTTCAAGAGCCTGGTATTGTGTCTCATGATCGTAATCATCTCCACCGTGTTCCTTTGTAAAAGAGCCAAAGTCTCTCACTAGTCACTAGCGACCATACCCACCATCCCGCAAGGAAATCATCACACGCCGAGATTTGCATTCTTAAAATGTCCTCTTCCCTTACAACGAAAATAATATCACTTGGGCCCTGCTGACGCCATGGAAGAGGAAGATTTCCCAGCCCAAGTTTTGGCCGTGTGTTTGCCGCTTGTACCTTGTTGGAGGTGGCACCAAGGAGGTGATGGGCAAAGGAAAGATGATGCAGGGTGTCCATGATGAAGGTCACCCGAAAAGGGCCCAATGTTTGTCGATCCGACTTCAGCTCATTTTACAAAAGAGGAATAAACGAGGTATTATTATAACCTTATAGTCTAGAATGGTCAATCTTCTATTTAATCCACCCGAAAACGCAAGCATAGCTTCATTCTCCTCAACCCACATCTAATCAAGCCGTTGTAATTCCCGATAATATTCTTCGAATTTTTTCCTTGTCTTAAGCGTGCAATTTTGAAGTAACCTTGATAATATGGTGGAACCAACATATGCATAAGCAAAGCAGCCCAAGTACGGAAAAGATATAATCTAAATGTTCGACCACCAAACACATGCAAAGCTGTGAAAGCACAAACAAGAGAACACGCCCTCCTCGTGATATTGTAAACATGTAAATCGTTGTTCGCTTAACTCCCAAGATATATATCGGAACATATCACCCTCAAATGGTGGAATATTCAATTTCGTTTAGGGAGATGGTCATGATCTGCACTGGGAGGAGCCCAAATTGCCATTATTCGCATTGGACGACCGTGGTTGGGTGTTGTGGTTGCACGAGTTTTGATGTTGATCAACCTCATCCTTTAATCTCCCACATAATCATCCCCTCCGACAAAAGAAAGAAAGGTGGGAGCCAAAGAACACCAACAGCAGAGAGCGACCAAATTTTTGTCCGGCTCAATAGGAAACACCGAGCTGGCCCATACGATTCAAGGGGAAGGTTGTCGCTAAAGGGGAAGGTCAGGGTGGTTGTGGAAAACGCCCAAAGCAATTCATCAAACTTGTATCAAGCTTTGTTTCAAACGCCCTCAATGCCATCTATCTTCTCCATGGCCCGCAAATTGTTAGCACATCTTGCACCGCCAATCATCATTTTAAACTTATCATGTAGTTGTCTTCCGTTCTCCCAATTAGTCTCATCGGCTTGGATCCCGCCATGGAGGAAAAAATAGAAACACACAAGAATATGATCCCACACAAGAAGGGTGGTGGTATCCAAACCCGCAACAAATTCAAATTTACTAGTTCTTACCAAAGAAAAGTGGTGATCGAACCAGAGCAAAACTCTCAAAGCTTGGATATAGGAACTGTGAGAGTCCAACGCACGACGAGATGTATGTGGAGCTGGGAAGGCTTATAATATGTAGCAAAAAAGGGTCAAGAATAATCAATTCAGATGCAAGTTGAATAAACCAACGATTCAGATCGGTTGGTCCTAGGCTAGACCTGCTAGAGACGCGAGCCAGAACACTAACAAAATCACGGCCGCACGTAAACAAGGAGGAGCACACTCAATTTTTTTTTCGCTTTTTTTTTTGCGCATTTTTTTTCTTTGCTCGCTTTTTTTGCGTAAAAATCACTATAATGGCGAAAGTTCAAAACTCTTCCCGTGTCAAACGATAGGATGGACGAAATTTTTCACCAAATTTTTTTTTCGATCTCGACCCAAAATCGAAACGGTCAAAAAAACTTTCTATAACGCGATCGCTCAACACGCTTTAGAAACACCTAAAAATAGGATAGCCAAAAATTTTTGTCCCGGGCTTTTGAAAATTTTGGCCTAAACGGAGGGTGGTTTTGACTTTTTTTGAAACCAACCTCGCTTCACGGACGGCAAAGATTTGAATCCAAACCTACTCGAAAGGAAACACGAATCGGAAATTAGATGGATCCCAAAACAAATCTAATATGCAAGGAACTCGGATTGGTGGTGGATATATGGTGGTGGTATATGGCAACTGGTGGTATATGGCAATATGGTGGTATATGGATACGGATTCAAGCTGCGGATAAGCTGGTGGTAGATGGCGGCGATGATAATAAAGGCGGCGGCGTGACAACTTATGACCAACTCAAACCTAAAAGACTAGACTTAAGACCAAGAACTAGACACAATGCAACCGAAATTCAACAATGCAAATATAAAAGATTATAAAGGCTCGATTGGTTGATATGATGAACTAACCTAATTTTTTCTTTGTGGTTTTTCGTGGATCGAGGTATGAAGAATGACTGATCTAAACTAAAAATCAGAAATCTCACCGAGCAACCTGGAAATCTGATACCACTTGATAGAGGCGGAGGTGTCCGCCTTTCGAGATGGTGGATTTCGCTTGGTGGAAGTCGATTTTGACGATCCGACCACGAAGGCGAGGACGCCGCGCTTAGCAATCGCTAAACCAACTCCGAGAGGTTATTGACCACGCCGAGCACAATCAACCGACCACGAGGGTCTATTTCCCGAGCAAACGAAGAACAAGCAAGAAA